>JAODUK010061020.1:0-17706 GCA_027564635.1 Typhlichthys eigenmanni
AGAATCCTGATAACGAGCTATTCATGTGAATCAGCTGTGTTGGAGCAGGGAGACATGTAAAACATTCAGGGCAGCGGGCCTCTAGAACCAGGATTTGGGAACACTGCCGTAAACTAAGTCTCAGTGTTACACCGTTACCCACCTGTTGTTTCACCATACATGCTTTCCTAAAATACATGCTTGCCCAGGCCTAGAGCATTCCTGTTATTCTGTATCTACTGGTTTGGATTACCTGCCTGCCCCTGATATGATTTTACCTGCTCTTTTGAAATACCTTCTATAAGATTTGTGTAATCGTGTCTCTGTAATTGTGATATACTGTATTGTAGCTAGATTAATGTTTAATAGTCAAGACACAGAATGTGCTTTCTTTTCATTAGTAATAGTTTGTGTATAGACAGTATGAACTGGATAAGTAAGTATACCTATTCTGTATACTGTGCAGTGTAAACACAATTAACACGATAGATAAGCGCAGCATCGATTCCTTTACAGTAAGTGTTTCTTTAATACTATATTCTCTCCCCCAAAAAAACACTGTACAGGTTTATGTACCTCATTATTCAGCTTGCAGAACTTTCAGAGAGAGAGAGAGTGTAATATATGCAAATAATACATTTACAAGCATTTCAATTATATTATTATAATCATATGATCATATGTTTACCTAATGGAATGGATAGATTATATAGCTCGTGTCCATTGAGGAAAATGAACTAAATGCTACAAATTGTGAATTGGTTGCTACATACTGGTCAGACAGAAAGCCCAGTTATAATAAATACAACAACACATTAACCATTATTCAACAGATAACAGAACATGTTCCACAATTTACATTTTTGACATTCAGTAGATGATGTCCACAGGACACATCGAAAGGTTGTTTAATAACCAGTTTCTGGTTTATTAAAAGTTCATTCAGTGGTGAAGAATACGAATTTAAGTGGACATCTGTAAATTTATGCTTCTGTTTGTAAATATAAAGTAATTCTTAAGTAGTCTGTTGCATCAAATAATATGGAGCAGACATTCTGAACCTGAGGTGACTTAGAAAAAAGAAATCTTCATTTAGTGACTTAGATGAACTGTCATTTTAATATTTGGAAAACAATGCGTTTCATTCATATGCAAAGACATTCCTAAAAGCCAGTGTAGTATAAAATGTGACAAAAACTAAATAGTTCTCAAATATTGTGTAATTTGACATTCTGCTGTTTAGAAGCTTCTAACCCTGTATAGGCGGCATACAAATTCTATGAAAAAAGCAATTGTATATTTTTCATTACCTACAAATGTTATCACATAGCAATTATAAGCTACTTCAAACAATGTAATCACTTATATTAAAGAGAAAGATCAGGAATCAACTAGCAATGCTATAAAATTGACACCACTAGTAAAATATTTGTTTTACTGTTAACATTTTGACAGGGCTTGCTTTTTTATATATACATATTTTGATTTGAAGTGACATTTAACATGTTTAAAAAATATTTGCAGCTGAGGTAATACTGATGTAATAAGAACAATGTCCTTAGATTTTTCTTCCCCCGAGGGTACCATATTAGCCAGTTGAGAATGTCATACTATCTTATGATCTATTAAACAATGTCATTAAAACATGTTTTTTTCATTTGTAATGTTGCAGATTAATGTATGCATTGGGAAAGCAGTTTGTACACAGTAGTTTTTGTAAGAAAGCAATTCCCTGAAAAATACAAAGAAATAGAATAACAATAACAAGCTAATTATAAAAGGATAATACACAAAATATACAAATTGTGTATATCACATAAACAAACAGTATATGAAAATGCTTTTTATATTAAATGCTCATTTGCTTATCAAGAGGGCAATCTAGGTTGGGAAAGTTACTTAAATCTTCAAAATTACAAAGAGGTACTTTTTAATGTACTGTACATTTACAGTATAGCTTATTAAACCCACATATCCCTGCCAGAACACCACCTATATTTTAAGAAAACACATTTCTCAAATGTTAACTAATTACACTCTTGTACCATAGGTGATTTGTAAATATTTTTTTCTTCTCATGTATAAACATTCTACTCACCATCATGGCTTAATATTGACATACAACACAGGACTAAACTACACATTAAAAGTGGAAGACTTTCACAACACGTCATGCTTAAGGATCAAATAAAGCCAAATTTGATGCACATATTAGAAAGGAAACCACAGGAACAATTACAACCCTCCTCCCTTAGCACTGAGCTCGCTGGTAGATTGTGTGTGTGGTTGCTTTTGACAGAACAGACTGTGCATTTCCGCTGAGGTAAATCCAGAATGGCAGATGTAAGTTGCAAGTTTGCAAGTTGACCTGAGGGATTCCTGTTTGTTCTGAGAGACACCGTAGGAAGACTGGCAGAGTTGTAAAATACTTTAGAACATTAAAAGTGTTCTTGTTGTCAAAATGGCTGGGTTCCATGTGGGTTTTGTTGAGTCCAAGATAACATGCCAGGTAACCGGTATCTTAAAAAGTACAATACAGCTAATAAAACATACAATCCTCAGTTTTGTAAATAAATTGTGCATGTATAGTAGGCAGACAGTCTTGGACTGTGTGTTGTAAAATGTTGGTCATTGCTGGTAATAATAAGGCGCATTAGGAGTTTTCTTGACGAGACTAATAAACATTTTATTTTAGTTAAGAATTGATCTAAACTCTCAAAATTGCAGTTAATCTCTTGTACAGACTAAAATAATTAGGCAACCCCAAAATAGGACATTTTAGAAGCCTTTTTTAGAAGCCTAATAGGGAATTGACCCAGTCCTTTGTTGGAACTGTTTGTGTGCTGTCCAAAACCAGTGTTGATACAGACGTTTGTTTCTGTGAGCCATCATACCGATGCAAGGAGAGCTTAACTACATGTCTGCACTGTCTGTGGTGGAATATATATATTGTACATACAATGAATCAATGTCATCACATTAGAATCAGTTTTTCCATTGGTGTGATATGTGCATTAATATTAGTTTACATCACACCATGGTACAGACCCAAACAGAGCGTACAGAAGTTAGGCTGGTGGAGTTTAAACATTCTGTAACTACCGGGCCTTCCACTGTTTGCATTTAAATTATGGTTAACCACACTTAAATTGATACCACTTACAGGAAGAGAGGGAGAGAGAGAGAGAGAGAGAGAGAGAGAGAGAGAGAGAGAGAGAGAGAGAGAGAGAGATGCTCATTACTGTAGAGAACTGAAATAAGCAGCAGAGCTACAGTGAGTGGCCGAAGCCCTGTGTGTGGGTGTGGCTGGACCTGGGGAGTAATTCAGATTGGTTGCTGCCCTGTGAGTAGGAGTAGTTGGCCCCGGGGACAAATTCTGATTGGTTGCTGCCCTGTGAGTGGGCGTGGCCGGGCCGGGGGAGAGATTTTTATTGGCTCTGTGGACGGGGGAGTTAGCTGAATGGAGACAGTCGTAGCAGTGGGTGGGGGAGTCGCATCCTACGATGGGCGAGGAGGAGGGGAGCGGGGAGGTGGAGAAGGAGCGGTGCAGGGGGGAGGAGCAGGGGGACATGAGGGGGCTGGTCTGGAGACGCCAGAGGAGCTCCTCGTTGTTCCGACTGAGGCGCTTCTTCTCCAAGCACTCCTTCTCAACGGACTCCTGGAGGCTGGAGTTCTCCTCGGACAGCTGCCTGCTCACACACGACAACACAGCTAGCTTAGCGTACAACCTGTTAGCGTCTGTTAGCATATTGTCGTGCGACCACCCGCTGAGCGCGTCGCTAGATGCTTTTATACATTTACACTAACTTTTACTTGTATTGTGATTAGTTTAAATCTAGTTGTGTTTGTTGATGATGGGGTGGAGGCCGATCTTTATGACTACAATGATGAAGGACGGGGTGGATGACTTAGGTCATTTAGCAGACACATTTATTTAAAACGACTTGAGCACAATTACAGTTGCTAGAAGGAGCAGGTTGGGGTTGGGCAGCTTGCTCATAGATGCTTACATGTAGGTCTACCACGACCTACCAGCGTGGAGTTCAACATCTAGACCAGGGGTTCCAAAACCTTTCAGCTCGCGACCCCTAAAATAACATTGCCAGAGACCCGCGACCCCTGCTATCCCCAGAGGTGGTAGAAGCTAAACAAACAGCCATAATATTAGTTGATAGAATGTTACGGTAACACAGGCTAGTAACAGAACATGTCAAAGTAAGGTATTAACTGTGCTAATGGCTAAAATATGCTAGTTCTAATCATGAATGTCTGAAAATCATCTCCCTGGTGTGTCTCGCGACCCCCACTTTGAAGACCACTGGTCCAGACCTCTAGACTATCCCTATCCGTGAGGGCAGGTGTTACCTGGACAGCACCAGGTTCTTCTCTATGCGGGCCTTGAGGTCTTCATTCTGCTGCTGCAGGACCTGCACCTTCTCCTGCAGCAGGACGTTCTTCTGAGCCTGCTCATGAACCAAGAGACACGGCACCACCTTCAACTCAACCTGTTGACAGCTGTGTGTGCGTGCGTGCATGGTGCGTGCGTGCGTGCGCACGCGCCAGCATATTGAGCATACCACTTTCTCCAGGTCAGAGATCTTTATCTCCTGCTGGTGGATCTGCTGGTTCTTCATCTCCACCACATCCTTCAGACTCTTCAGGTCTTCCTCAATGTGCTGGTAGGGAGCCAGGGCCTCCTGACACACACACACAAGACAAGGCAAATTCACTTTGTTTCAGGCCATGCACGGTAGAGTTAGCTGCCTGGGCGCTGCTTACATCAGCCTCCATTGAAATGCATTACAACGCTCCATCTCTGTATTATTATAAAATCTTTGGCTGTACGACGTAGTGGTGTGTAATACATTATTTTAGCACCGGTTCTCTAGTGGGATGGTCATAGCGCATGTAATAAAGCACTTTATGTGTAGTAGATGTGTGCGTAGTAGATTCCTCCCTCTGTGGTCCCTTCCCAAGTTTTCTTCCCTTTTTAGCCATGCCGTTTTTAATGGACGCGTGCCCGGGGGGAGGGGCAGGTTAAGGGAGTGTTGCATTTCAACCATGTGAATGTGGGCTGTCCAGCCCTTTGAGACCGCAATGTGATTAAGGGCTGCTATGGAAATAAACTTGACTTCACTAGATGTGTGTGTAACACAGCAGTGTTATCTTACTATGATCTGTTCGTCTGTGCTGCGTCTCAGTGCTTCTTCGAAACGCTTGGCCTTGTCCCTCAGACTCTGGTTCTGAAATGTAAGGGTGTCCACTTGGTCCTGAAAAGACAACACACACACACACGCATAAGCCAACATCAATTCAGTGCAAGCCAGGTGGACAAAGTAACAGTAGTGACATATTTTGTAGAAACTACACTTGATCACTTTGGTTAGGAAAACATACATTGAGCATAGCGTTCAAGCAGGCTGAAAAGCAAGCCTATAGCCTAGATTATTTATCATCTGATCTCAACCAGCTTTACATGCATTGGCGCCTTATTTAAAATGTATAGTCAGCTATTGCAAGCTAATTGTAAGCTAATACACATTTTGTCAATTTTGCCAAATATCTCCTCATATTTCGCTATCTTATCGTTCTCTGTGCGTTGAAAACAGAATCTGATACTTCTACACAGCCCTGGGGCCGAACAAAAAGTGGCGAACACTGCTTACAGCAACAAAGCCGTAGCAAAACGCTTTGCTTCACAATGCGTTTCAATGTGTGGAGCGGTGCCGGGGAAGGCCGCAGACGCACGGAGGGGGGGTACATGTTAGCAAGCATTCTCGGAAATGGCTAACACTGTCCCTTTCCTTCCTCTGCAAGCTGCTGTGTGTCATGCCGCGTCTCCAAGCCCCTCCTTTATGCTATGCCAGTCAGTCTTAATCCATGTCTGTTGTCATCTGATGTTTGCTCTGTTCTGCACCCTATGGGGGGTCTTTAGCCGCTCTCTCCCTGCTTTGGCCATTCCATGTATGCGCATGGAAGGACGGGGAGCTCCCAGAACACAGCCATGCCGCTAAATAAAACGAACTGCAATGCCAATCAAATGCTTTGTTTTGACTCAGAGCCTACTAGCCAAACGCAGCTCGTCATGACCAGGGACAGGGAGGCTTTACCTGGAGACAAAGCCTGAGCTTCTCAAACTCCTCCTCCAGTAACATCTTCTGCTGCTCGTGAGCTCTCCGTAGGTCTACAGCACACAGAGGGCGGGGCGGGGGACACAGTGGAGGAAATGGTTGGCACCGTTTACAATGACAGCGCTGGTGTGATCCCCAGCCACTCTGACAGGATCGATACTCAACACGTACCCCGCATGGTGCGGGCATGCTCCTCGTGGAGCGTTGCCATGGTGATGTTATGCATGTCACGGAGCTCCTGAACGGCTGCCTGGTGGTTGATTGCCATCTCCTCCATCTGACACACACACACACACACACACAGGGCGGAAGAAAGAGAGAAAGGGGGATGGATGGAGAGACAGTTCTGTCATGCAGTAAATCTTCAAAACCCAGTTCATGTTAGGAAGTTTATATTATTATTATTGTGTTTTTTTTTTTTATTGTAATATTTATTTATTACAACTTCAAATGAATAATAAGAGGAATGTACTTTCACTTGTTCCTTCACCATATTAAAAATATGAACCCCAGGAAGAGTAGCTGTTACTATAGGCTTTCAAACAGTTAATGTGCCAAAAATATGCAGTCGGTTAGCAAAAAGTACATTTCCCACAATGCCGTTTGCCCACCAGCTCTTGTTGCTGAGTGCTGAGCTCCTCCACCTCTGAGCGATGCTCCGCCCTCAGATGTTCAGTCTCTGCTGAGTGACACTTCCTAAGCCCCTCCTCCACAGCAGTTAGCTCTGCCTCCTGTTGCAACTGAAGCTCCTGCAGTTCCCGCTCAAACGCCACCTCCAGGGCCATCTTGTCTTGTTGGAGCCTCTCCCATCGTACTGAGTTACAAGCTGGGGAAGAATAGGAGTGTGTTTCAGTGTAAAAAATGAAAAAAGTAATTAATTTACCGGTAGTAGTGTTGTCGAAGGTAATCTTACTGCCTAATATGTTTTGGAATTGGAAATGAAGTCAATCATTAAATGTATAATCCAAGCCTACTCACCCAGTTCATCTCTGATTCTTTGAATTTCCACAGATATTTCCCTCCCTCTCTCCTCAGTATTGTCATTCTGAAATATAAAAACAATTAAAAAAGGTAAAACATTAAACGAGACCGCTTACAGCTCTCTTTACAAATGATGACATTCAAGCTGGTGCTACATCCCTGCCTCCACTGTGAGTGGTTATACACTGCCTTGTAACACTAGAGGGCGCTGAAACCTACAGAAATGCAGAAACACAAAACTAATTCCTCACTTCCACATTCAGTGTTCCAGTAACTGACTGCACCATTGAAATGCATACATGCATGGAGCTGATATCAATTCAAACAGTCACCCCACCATGTGATAGTGGTACTGCAGAGCCCCAGAGGAACTAAATACAGCCAACAGACACTGAGCTTCTGTGACACACTGAACTCTCAGGCACCCATTACAAACAGTACTACCACATGCTCATTGCCCAAGCTGTGAATCTAACATTTGCATCCATATGTATAGGGCAGTGTGTGTGTGTGCTTGTGCATTTATTTGTGTTACTTCTGACACCCAACACAATCCAGTTGGTGCTGAGTGAAAAACTTGAAAGCGAGCAGCCATTTGTGCCCTGAGGGTACAACTGTGTGCTACAGTGTGGCACTGGCGCACACATATACACATACTTTTGCAGACTACAGGTGTTTTTATCTTTCACAGCTAAAACGCAGAGAGCCTGACATACAGTGCAAGCCAGGAGTGAGTTGGTGCCATTCTACGCCTGACCATTTCAAAGTCATCAGACAGCTTAATAAATGTTTTACCCTTAACAAAAAACTGTGCCCTGTTTTATTTTATAACATGTTGTGCAACAAAGTATACAGGAACCAATATGACCTTAAATTAAGAAGCAAGACGTGAATGAATGAATGAACTAATACATTGAATTCATTGCTACCTCATGGGTGCTCATTTCCGTACCTGTCCTATATTCATATTGATAGACATGTAAATACCGAGCGGTATAATACTATGGCAGTATGTGAAACAATAAGATAACCTTGAGGCAGTAGTGCTTGGTGGTGATGATGAAGGCTTCCAGGCCCAAAGTATTCCTCCTCAGTTCCTTTCTCAACGTCCTTAGTTGTCCCTCCTGCTGCTCACAGCGCTCCTGTAACCTCTGAACCTAAATAACAGAAAAGAACAGAACAGAATATAATACAGTAGAATAGAATATAATATAATATAACAGAACAGAATATAATACAGTAGAATAGAATAGAACAGAATAGAATATAATACAGTAGAATAGAACAGAACAGAATAGAATAGAACAGAACAGAATATAATACAGTAGAATATAATATAATATAATATAATAGAACAGAATAGAATATAATACAGTAGAATAGAATAGAATATAATAGAATATAATAGAACAGAACAGAATATAATACAGTAGAATAGAATAGAATATAATAGAATAGAACAGAACAGAATATAATACAGTAGAATATAATATAATATAATATAATAGAACAGAATAGAAGACAATAAAATACAGTAGAATAGAAGAGAATAGAACAGAACAGAATATAATACAGTAGAATAGAAGAGAATATAATATAATAGAACAGAATAGAAGACAATAAAATACAGTAGAATAGAAGAGAATAGAACAGAACAGAATAGAAGAGAATAGAGTAGAATATATCTGAACTACCTCCAACAGCCTCAGCAACTCACCTCCTCCCTTTGTTCTTCTTTCTCCCTTTCCTCTACCTCCTTTTCCCTCTCCTTCTGCTGAGCCTCCTCTTTTTCTCTTTGCAGGTTCTCCTGCTGTTCCTGCTGCGGCCTGAAGGGGGCGATGCGGCGTGGAGAGCCTAGGGGAACTGACCCTCGGACCGCTACTGCTGGACGCTGCCTAGATTGGACTGAAGGGAGACACAATAGTGAATCTATCTAATATTAAAGTCCACAGTGTGAGTGTGAGCGGGCTGTCGTGGTTCAATCTGTAGGTTAACGTTTATAATACAATCTGCATATTTAACTACTAGACCTCTTAGACTTAGACTGATGGAACAAGGAACAAGTTATGCATACATTCTGAATCCACAGCATATAAAGCAAATAGAAAAAAATTTGTAGACCAGAGTGGGCGCCATATTACCAAATGACACAAGCTTTGACACAATCCTCTTGGTGGATATTTACAGACACATTAAATTATGTGTTTTCATCAATCGGGGATTTACAAATTCTAATGCTAGCACACATTCATGTCTTATTGTTGGAGCGACGAGGATGAACCAGTGGAACCGTGGCCTGTCCTGCAGCTAATGAACACATTGAGCTGATGGATGAGGCTGAGGTCTAATTGAATTGTGCCTTCAGAGGAAGACTTGGGGTAATTCCCAACTCAGCTGTTGCTTATGATGGACTATCTAATTTCCATTTCAACCTGATAAACATCCAGCTTATATTGAGAAGCGGCAGGCAACGAGGTGATAAATAACCATCATTAATGCAAAAAATGTTATACGCGAGCGAGAGGTGGTGTTTGTGTGTGTGGGTGTCTCTATGTGTGTGTATGTATCTGTACAGTAGAGTATATTTGTGTATATTGTATAGTGTGTTTGTACTATACAGAAATGCAAAGCCTATTGTAAGTGGTCTGGTCATAATGAAAGCAATTCGTCTCAAGGCCAGACACCCACATGTTCTGAACCATTAGGCCGCACTTGAGGTAGAGTGGTGGGCGATTAACGTCTCCATGTGTTACCTTGCTTGTAGCTGTGGCTACAAGCTAACACACATCCAGAGCACCGGCATGCAGTAACACTCCATCATGCTCTGTCACAAGCCCTCTTATTGTATTTACCAACACTTGCAACCAGGCAAGGATGTGGTTTAGCGTGGATATCATCGGATAAAAACAGCACCCCCTGCTTATTCTAAATGCAGATGCATTGTTGTACGCAATGAGTTACGTTTGCTGAACGTACCAATAAACGACTATAACCAGACAGCAATACTGCAGGTGTGTGTATACAATCACACACACACACACACACACGCACACACACGCTACGACAATACCACTGCAGTGACACCCCCCACTCCAAACTATCATTCATGCCCACTGAACCATGCGGGCCGGTTTCCATGACAACGGGTTGCTGGTGTGGTCCCAGGTAATGAGGAATTGTCTCGTAGGGAGGGAGGGGTGGGTAAACTATGGTGGAGAGGTGAAACAAAGAATGGAGAGAAAGGGGTGGCATCTGGAACAAATAGACAGTGTTCGTAATACATGTAAAAGACACGCACACACACACGCACGCGCACACACACACACACACAAGGGCAAGCAAAGGCAAGCTGGCCTATTAGCATTCAGAGTTATTCTTATTTAATCATGCTCTGTCTGTCACGCACACTTAGCGAAGTGTCAAGTGTTCCTGTGACATCGTCTTGCTCCCAGTCAGATAGCCAGTCAAGTAAGGACATGTTTAAAACCGACTAAAACAAATAAGACAATGGGAATAGATATGGCATCTTCAAAACACCGTCAGCCCATGAGCCTGAGGACAGGAATATCCAGTCAACCAGGAAAAATCAATGGCCACTGCAATCTCATTCATTCAGAAAGCGCCTTCGTCCGTGTGGTATTTAGTAGGGGGAAGAATGTGTGGGACGATGTCAATGTTGAACCAGTGCAAGTTAGTCTTCTTATTTCCGTGTAGATACAGGCTTCAGAGATGCCACCTGAATCCAGGCATAGATTGCCTAACTAGACTAGACTAGACCAGGGACAGCAAAACAACCACTCGAGGCGAGTTATTGTTTACTGATATCCGTACCATGTACGTTTAGGTTGCATGTCAAGTATGTTAGACATATATACATTGACATGTTCATAGAAAAGATCTGGAGGGGTACCAGTAGACTGGAGCACACATGGTCAGACACACCAGACAACAGCGTGCTTGTAGAGATTCAGGCTATTCTGGCTGGTCATATTAGCAGGAATGGGATGGCTAAAGCAGCACGGCAGGGATCTAGCTATGGTCTGATATTGTGGAGGATGACGTGGGATAATAGCTGGAGGCAATATCGCTAATTCCAAAGCGGTTTTTTTTTTGTATCCGAGTCCGCGTTGTATGCTTGGAACAGCCCGAGCTCTCATCCGCGTCCGGTCACGCATTTTGGTAGCCGTTAGACATCTTTATGTGTGTGTGTGTGTGTGTGTCACTGTGTGTGAAACACTCACCTGGGGACTGGGGCTTGGGAGGGACCACCGCCAATCTCTTGGGGGAGGAGGGAAGAGAGCGAGTGACCTCTGAACCTCGCTGGAAATCCTTCCTGCCAACTGTCAATCACCAGGGGTACAACTGATCAATAAACACACATCAGCAAACGGCAATATAATGAGATAGGTGGAGAATGTCAATGGATGAAAAATGCGCTTCTGCTTGTCAATCTATAGATTGTAATACCTGCTAACTAGCTTTAATCCATCTCAATCCTTAGCCCAGTGCCACTATCCTCTGCTAATGCTCCTTGTTCTAAAATTCTATCCTATTTTTGAACACTTTTCCTGTCATCTCACATTGTTCAGTGTATTACTCTCATTCTCTTCTCTCATTTACCTCCATTGCTGCTGTGAATTAAAACCGTATCTCATGGTTTCTAAGCCAAACCACATATAGTAAGTGACATTACACTTTTTCTATGAACTATAGGGGATTTTGAATCACATTAAGCACTGCATCTGTAGTAACCTGCTTATGCTAAACCCTGACACATCTGGTTGTCTGTCATGGTGTATGGGTGAGTGGGTGTTACCCTGGGGAAGATATTGAATACAGAACTCAGTTTATCAAGGAGAGGAAAGAGGGATAAAACAGGCAGTGCACTTGAAACGTATGAACGCTGTAAGCAAATGTCATAATGTCTCTGTGATGTTGGTCTAATGAGTGGAGGAGATGACAAAATTGTACAAAACGCCAACAGTTTCTAAGTGAAACGCCATTATTTCCAATAGAATATGGGGATTCAGTGTGCTGTGAACGTTTGGCACAGCACACTAACTTTTATGAGCTAGAAGCTAGAACAAGATGAAAAGAGTTTATTTTTTTAGCCGTTCCTTTCCTGTGCCTATCCCACAGAGAACGCCGCGTGAGTGAGAACACGGCCTTATGCCGGAGATGCAAGTTGATTCAGTTCAGGCCCTACAGGAAAATGTGTTCGTTTTCATTCTATTCACTCCTTGTTTAACTATGCTGCATGCTAATATACAACATGATTCGACACACAAACAAAGGACACACCGCATGGGACATACTTGAACAATTAAGTAGGCGAGTGTGTGTGACATTTTCACGCCGTTGTGCGCTGCGACGCGCGAGGCAGCGCTCAAAGCAAAAAGGCGCTTGGTTGGCAGTATACTGTGACCTTAAGTATGGCAGAGGAGAGAGGGAGAGGCTTTGGAAAGATACTAATTACACCGGTAATGGAAAAGAAGTGTACGATCCTGAACAAACCCTCATGAGAGACACCCCAGCCCCTGGGACACTGTGCGTGTGTGTGTGTGTGTGTGTTCTCTCAGAGCAACTAATTTCCATGAACTGTACCCCACTCAACACAGTCTCTCTCTCTCTCTCTCTCGCTCTCCATGAGGACTCAGCATGACAGTTACCTACCAATGTTCTCTTCTTAATGCAAGTAGTTTCCACCTACGCTTTTTTTCGACATCATCTTTTTCTCCCTATTCCTTAGCTTTTTTTAACAAGGCACCTACTCTACACACACGCACACACACACGCACGCACACACGTGTGTCACTAGAGGCCCTCAAAGTCACAGCCCTGTAGCTTTCCTTCTGTTTAATCCCATCTCTCCTCTATTGAGGCTGCCCAGACTAACCAACTCTTGTTCTGAAAGGCTGGCTTAGGGCCCTTGTCTGAGTCTATTATGTCACAGTGTGTTTGGACGGCAATGTGTGTGTGTGTGTGTGTGTGAGACCATACAGCTGGCTTTGGATCCATTTCTTTGACATACAGCATGTTGTGCGTATGTGTGTGTTTTGGTATCTGTATCTACACGGTGCGTGTGTTAGTGTGTGTTCTGGGGTCAAGGGGTCAAGGGGGTATCAAGTGGGTCCTGTGAGCAACAGGTAGAAAGCTATGGAACAGCACAGTACGTGTGTACGCACGACTGAATATTTAACAGCTGACAGCACAGCTCATTATAAAGCCAACTCAGGTACAGTATCCACACAGAGCAGAATTACAAGTTCTTGCAGCTGCATACCAGATCCAGTATTTCTTTTATAGATTTTGGACTGTCAATACAGTTCTTGGCTCAAACTTCGCAAAGCCTCAATATGTCCAATGCAAGTTTTTGAGTTAATTTGGCTCACACCTCTTTTCTGGTTGGAGTTGGGTGGTGATACAGTGTGCTAGTCAGTGAGCTGCAAATTATCTATAAGCCATCACAAAGACAATTTGCAGTAATACACCTTAATAGGACGGTGTACCAAAACTGACATATTGTAGCAGACTGTACCATACTGTAGGAGAATCAGTGTTTTGGCCACACCTGCAACGGCTGAAGATTTTGGGGACTGCAAACGCAGACTTTTCAAAACTGGTTCCAGAGTGGAGACTTTCCAAAACGCAGCTCACCTGAGCTTCTTGTACGGGGCTGTGCTTTTCATCGCAGTTTGCCCCACCCATTACAAACGAGTGCTTGCAGGCACATCTCAGTGTCAGCTATGTCTGTAGCAAAAGGAATTAGTGATCTATATAACTACATCATCTGTGTGCACAAACGTTTTCCCATTTATAATAATGGTGCAATTAAGAGATTAGCTGGAAAGCAATATTTTTATATGCATACAGCACTAATTCATTATCTTAGCGGGACAGCCTTTGCCGTCTTTAGTGGGCTTCAGTCGCCAGTCCAAAGTTCAGTTATAATGCCAAATACTGGTCTGGCATACATACTACACAGCATTTTCACTCCTTTTTGCATTACTTCATGGACTAAGAGATCCTCTGAATATGCTGTTGTGTGTATACAAAACCTTTTGATTATGTGAAGGAAAAACATCTTATTATGGTCACTTGTGGTCTAATGAGCCATGAAAAATCAAAACACTTGTGTGGTGGTACACACAATTTAAACCCCAGACAGGTGTTTGCAATAACTGGCTGATTAGACTTATTCTCAGGCTGTGTGCAAGATTTGTTTGCCCTCTTTTTATCTCTTCTTGTTGAATGTTTTTGAAACCTTTCCTTTTCCAATCAGAGTTCAAGAATAGGATGTTACATTCTGTTCAGAATCCTATTTTTAGACTGGAACTGCAATTAAAGGTTATACTACAGTAACATACTTGACTTGACTAGCAGCCAGTCCTCAATAACACAGATACTGTAAATAGAGCAGTTCCTGCTGGCAACCCCCTCATCCACAATACATAATATATGATTCCTAGTGAAACACTCCCTTCCTCATCCCATAGTACATTACCAGTATATCTGCTACAAGGTGTACTTTAGAAGGGAGCTTTTAAAGCTCTTAAAGTGTGTAATGATATGTTAAATGTTAATTATATTTCTACTGAAGTTTTCTTAGCTTTTCATTACAGAAGGAAATCGAGCCATAAACATGAATAAACATGATTAATTGTGATTCATTATGACTGTCATGGTACCATATGAGCACTACTGAGTGAGAGATAATACAGGTTTATTACTGTAAAAATACAAGATGTAAAAATTCCCAATATCTCTATTCTTTACATAGACAATAAAAAGGGCTTCATGTACTAACGTGTTAGCGTCCGTTTTAGACGTAATTTTGTTGCACTTTGCGCCTAAAAACATGGCATTTTATGTACGAACACACATGGCTAAAACGCTATTCTGCCTGCTGAAGGGACACAGGATCGCAAGTTTCACTTTCCTATTCATGCATAGAGAGAGTGATTACCTACGGTATTCCATTGAATGTATGAAAACTGCGATTCAAAGCACAAGTTGGTTTTTCGATAAAAATGTTCTGCCTCTGAAAAGTGGGTGTTATCCCAGTTTGAACAGGGGAAGCAAGCAATGGCAAGATTGATCCGAGCAAAACAAAGACACGGGTTATGGATAGGTCTTCTCAGATGATTGGATTGCTTGTTTGCTGTTATTATAAATGTTTATTCCACTTCATTCATTTACACTTTATAGTCACCCATACTTGTTACCTCTAGGTTTGATGATACATATAGACAAGTAGGTTATTTATAGATAGGTCTACTTCATGATCGTTAAACTTGCTTTCTTTTTCAGAGTCTGCTATTCCATTGCTTTCGGGCATCCGAACTTATGGATAAGGCTGGAACATATACTACTCGCTCAAGTTTAGAGGGCAGTGCCAAGCGCCGAAAGTACATCCAACATAAACGGTCTACGGTCTGGCTGCGCTCGCTTTTACACTGCGCTTGCTAACGTACGAACATGAGTCCATAGAGCCATAGCCTGCATTCTGATTGGCTGATTGTTAGATAATCACTGTCTTGCTACTTTTCAATTGTGTGATATGGCAGATAGACAGACATATAGACAGATAGACAGATAGATAGATATATATATAGATAGATAGATAGATAGATAGATAGATAGATAGATAGATAGATACTTCCTTCTTTCATTTCATATTGAACCAAATTTTTCATAGTAACGACCCTTAAAACCTTTAATACAAAGGTGAGTTTTGCATTATGTTTGGCCTAAATAGAATTTCAACTGCGCTCCTAAATATTTTAACTTAAAAAAAGTAAGCAGAGAGCCCTGCTTTGCCACACATTTCTTCATAGATCTAGCCTCTCAAAGTGCACTAAATTGATGCATTTAACTTATTAAATCTTAAAATCTTAAAAATATTTTTGTGTATTATTATTATTATTATGATGTATTTTTTATAAAATTAGATATAGACATCTGTCTGTCTGTCTGTCTTAATGTATGTGTGTCTCTGTTGGTCTCTCTCTGTAAAACATACAGGCTGTATACATTTCTACGTATTTGCATCTATGCTGCATGCCCATATTCCACTGACCTCCAGGGGAGTTCCTGGGCTGGGCGGGTAAGTAGCGGCGGGGCAGGGCTGGCGTGGAGGGAGGCTGAAGGCTAGTGGCCCTACAGGGGACATCTCTGTGGTGTTCA
This sequence comes from Typhlichthys eigenmanni, assembly GCA_027564635.1. Classification (NCBI taxonomy): domain Eukaryota; kingdom Metazoa; phylum Chordata; class Actinopteri; order Percopsiformes; family Amblyopsidae; genus Typhlichthys; species Typhlichthys eigenmanni. Next base: position 16,278 of record JAODUK010061020.1, read on the forward strand.
TCTGATGGAGGGCTGGTGCTGGTCACTCTGTGAAGAGGAGGGTCCTCGCTCACACTAACGCCTGCAACACACAAGCACACCACACATCTGCAAACCTAGTTCTCCGTGGAAAGTCCTCGTTTTTTTGTTGCATATTAACTTCACTGTTGAACTACTCAAATAATAACTAATGGCACATTGGACATGTTACGGTTGGTTATTTATTCTTTATAGTACATTGGTGAAGGGTTTATGGTGGTTTATACAATATGATTCCAAATTTGTGTCATAGAGACAAACACAATATTTACAGCAATACATCTTACAAAACAGTTGAACTGAACTACCATTCTCACCTATTCTCACATTACATAATACAAATACTCCTCACCTGAGAGTGGAGTTTGAGGCTAAAATGCAGTCTTCAAATCTGAGAAACACTATCGCTTCCAAAAAACGTATTGTAGTGAAGATGTAAAGATGTAATTATTATGTATTTGTATAGATAGTTCAATGAACACAAACACTTACGCGCGCGCACACGCACGCACACACACACACACACACACACACACACACCCGCACAAAAGCACGCACACACACAAACATAATTTTTCGTGTTACCCATAAAGGTACAACAGCCTGCTGTAACCTCTACAGCTCGGTACTGTATGTGTGAATGATCTGACAGAAACCCATTGGACAGGTGTTAAGATGCTGATAAAAACCATAAAGTATTTGAACTTAACTGAATCCCACATTAAAATCAATGGCTGTATATTTATTTCAGCCATTGATTTCAATGTGGAAAATGAGATGTGAAGTATATTTTCTTTTAGCCTGCAATGTCTCATGTTGGTGCCAATTCCCTCTGGCCCAGTGGATTACGGTGCTCTTCAGCAGGTTGTCATTTTTGATAGGCCGAGTGTGTCAAGCTGCTCTGCTATTGGTGGAGAGGCTGGCCTGTTTTTAGCAGCAGTGGACCCCACCATTGTGTGGAATAGGGTTAGCTACTAAGAGACTATTTAACACCCCCAAGCACCTACCAAAACACAGATGGACACAAATACACAACTCCATGTGAACACACACATATGCACACACACACACACTGAACGTACCAATACCCCACTACACTCTTTAACTCTGCACAGGGCTGATACACAAAACCATAATTTTTTTACATTTAAATACCACCTAATCCCCCAAAGCACAGTATGTATACTGCTGATATGAGGCAATTATAAAATGGTCTTTAATGACTTAATTATCTTGATGTATTATTCAAGCCTGTGCTCTCTCTCACTAACAAAATATGATTCATCATGATTTGTAATTTGGAAAAGAGGACAGAACTACTCTAAACAGAGAAAGAGCTAGAGAGAGAGAGAGAGAGAGAGAGAGAGAGAGAGAGAGAGAGAGAGAGAGAGAGAGAGAGAGAGAGACTGAC
>JAODUK010061031.1:0-17705 GCA_027564635.1 Typhlichthys eigenmanni
TGGAAAATTCCCTCCTCTCTCTTTCTCCCTTTGGCAGTGCGTCGCCCAATCGCCCTAATGAACAAACCGTCCCTGGAGGCCATACAAATAAAACATGGCAACTGTTGGAGAGTGTGCCAAGGTTAGCGTCTTAAGCTGTTAGTTCACTGAATGGCAGTGCTAGCCCTGTGTTGTTCCTGTGAAGATGAGAGCGACGGCAGATTAAACAGTCAGCCCACATAGTAAAATGAGCCTATTAAGCGGCTGTCTTTATCTGTCAAGGTTAGAGGCAGCAGATGGTAAGTCTCCATGATAATGTCATAAGCCACTTGTGGAGAAGAGACAGGTCATCCACTAGAGAGCACCTCTTTATATTACCCCCTTCCTTTCTCTGTGTAAATCTTTAAGGTGATATTGAACTTCCATTAAGCATTTTGGTAGACTTTATACAGATACTTTCAATAGATATAGTTTAGATACTGTGTGTATATACTGTATTTTCTTAAAGTATTGCATATTGCTATGGGTTTTGAAGGTGTCAGCAATGTGTGGCAACAGTGCAGATGCTGTGATGTGGAGAACGTGATGTGTGGGGCCGCCACACTTTAATCCTCAATTACTTAGCTGTCATTGTCCGTCAATGCTATAACCAGCTTCTCCCCTGCCTTTGTGAAGTAGAGATATCCTACATTATGATGAGCTATTAGTTTTATATAAATACAGTATACGGGATTGTGTGCAAATATGCTTTGAGTGGAGCTGTGGCGCATGCCCATGTAGGCGTTACATAGTAGTTAGATGTGCATCTGAAGAAGGAACAGACAAATACACATAGGCAAATATTTCAGTGACGCAGGGGATGCATACCGGTATCAACCACTCAATGGTGTGAGCAGTAACCTATGATACTCTGTTTTGGATATTTTAATGTGCTCCATGACACATGGGAGCCGCCGCGCCTTAACATCACCCCGGCTCAGTACTGATGTCTCGCAGGGCCAGCCTTTACTTGCGTAAAGTCTGCGACACAGCGATGCATCCAGAAACGCCTACTTGACATGAAAGGTATTTTGATTGACATTCATGACGACCAACTACATAACTCAATGACCAAGTCGAAAGTTACTGTAAACTTACGCTGAGTAATTCTGTTTGCATGTCTTGCAAAGATGTTAAATAAGTTAGCTACGAAATTGTTTAAAATAAATGGAAAAACTGATATTAGTAAATAAAGCACAGCACTAGTGTCACACTAGAATTACGGATATAAACTATAGAGAGCCGAAGTCACTTCCGCGTTATGGGACCTTAGTTTGGACAAAATATGTATGTTGGTCAACGGTGAGAATACATTTATTTTTAGATCCCATTTGAATTGTGACACGAAGTACACATACAGTATGATGTGTGTCTATATAAAATAAAATTGTTCAAGACAATAACGTTGCACTACCATACATATGTTTTCCAAACTAAGGTCCCATAATGCAGAAGTGACTTCGGCTCTCTACCCAACCAACAAACAAACTACTCTACCATCCTAGTAATATCAAATTATTGAGACGCCTTTGGGAGACCTGCATTTCTGTCAACTTGACCATTAAATTCCAGTCACTGATTGCGCACAAAGAACAACAACAACAACTAGATTGTAGTATTCTCCCTCATAACTATGTTGGCAGTTGGCTATCCAATACAATTTTAGAAGTGAAAACATGCAATACAATCCTTTTAATCAATTAGCCACCAGTTCAAGAATTCCCCTCAGAGATACTCTAAGACAGCAATGCACACACGTTTGGAGTAACATATGGAAGTAAAACATTGATTTCACGGATGTTATATGGATGTGGGGCTTATATTAATACCTGCTACCCCAGCTGTGTATGTTTGAATAGAGCCATGCCAGGCGTGTAAAGCTTCAGGTCTAAATGTGTTTATCACCATAAAAAGTGTGTAGAAAAAATAGAATCTTCACATGCTCTGTGTTTACAACAGTGCCCCCACACCCTCACCCCCACCCCGACTGAAGGAAGTCGTGGGTGGGGACATCTTCCAGTTGGTAAACAGCTTTAACACATTGCACAGAAGGCAGGCATGTTGCCTCTGGTATACAACATAGTATTCCATTTAAATCAATTGTAGTCTTTTCAAAAGCATGACCTTGTTGATTTAACTATTATTTCCTTTGTCACAGGGCCATGAGGCCACATACAGTCAGGGAATAAAAGAACAGTTAGGCAAGCTACAAAGCTTGTGACTTCTACAGGAGGGACGGGTTAATGACTTCACTGCACTATATTATAATTCTCCAATGTCTGTTACTGGCTCTATGCCTCTTACCCCACAGGCTACTAACATAACAACCTATGTTACAGGTTAGAACAGATTCATTGTTGGAGCAGCCCCCAACAACACTGATATTTCCTCAAGATAAACAATCACTTGTTTTCTTTTGCAAGATCAATGTTTACCTTAGGCTCAAACAATGTATCTTTCAGAATAGGCTCAACATTCTCAGGTTGACAATGTATTTATTTGATACTTACATTACAGTCTAAACTAAAGGTATCATGCAACAAGCTTGCTAATCACCACACAGGTGTACGAAACCTCCATTTTCTCCCTCAATGCCTCAGAATCTGTCAGATGACAGATTGCACAAGCCCATTTTATGTCAACCCAAAGGGCCATGTTCTGATTGGGTTCAACAGTTCATGATGTAACAAAAGAGGGCCACATCTGCAGAGGGGTTCAGCTCCATTTAACAATCCGATTGGCCAGCTTGGCAGCTGCTCGGCCAATCAGGCAAACTCTAACAGGGTTCTGACCAGGGCAGAGGTGAACTAGTGGTTACCATGGGCAACTGGAGGCTGTTAGCGCCATAATTCAGAACAGGAAAGTGCAGATGGAGAAAATGTCATGGCTGAAAGCCATTGATTGACAGTTGAGTCATTAACAACATAAAGACATACTGTAACGACATTCGATTGTATCATAGAGTCAAGGTTATTCTTATCTGAGCTCATCACTCAACTGTTGTACATTGTAATATTTTTGTTAACGTCAAGTTTAGTCTACAAACCTCTCTACAATCCTTTTGAGTTACAAAGCTTGCTAAGGACAAGTTTAGTCTAGACTAGTCTTTCTATGCCCTCTCAGAGTTTCTTTGAGGTCCGGTAATGGATATAACACCCTGTTAAAAGTTTTATTCTGTCTGAGAACCAACCCCAGAAGGTTGTTAGCTATTGATCCAAGATAGAAATACAAAGGTTTGCTTCTGCAAAAATGCCATCTCTCACTTTGGCAGGTTTCCTTGTAGGGAAAAAAGGGCGGACCAATTATTGTATTGGTTAGAACCAGACAGAAAAAATGAGCAGTTAACACATACAGAGAACACATGGTGGTTGTCTTGTTACAGTATTTTTTAACCACTTTGCCCCAAAATTCACAACCTTTGTGTCATTTTTCACAACTCTAGATAAAACATAAAACAGTAGCCACTTTTAACACAGGCTGTCATATGTTCAAATGACATCCCAATGTACCTACCAATTTTGGAATCAGTTGGATTTGCCCCACCCAAAATGTATCCTGCAAGGGAGAAATAACTGCAAAAATATAAAACTTTTATTTTAAAAGCGCGACTGATTTACCGGCAAAATCTCGCTCTGAAACACACAGGATATGTTTGTCTCATCTTAATGTCCGATTGGTAGAACGATGTAAGTTTTCACCAACTTTAAACTGTCTGTCAGTAACCTGTCTGTCTGTCAGTAACCTAACTGTCTGTCAGTTACTCAGCCTCGGATAAGGCGCCTATGTAGCCTATTAGTTTCATGTAAAAGGTTTGTGTAATGTCTTCTTCCATGCTGCCAGCCTGCATGAACCGCTTGAACCGCTCTTGCCCTGCGGCTGAATCATAAGCTATTTAGGCAATATTCACATAATGTGCTGATCGTTCTGTTATAGAATATTTTTAACTTTAATTTGTCCGGCCGTGTGACTTTCACATTCATTTTTCGGCTCCTTGAATAGACCCAATTAATTTTAGCCTATCAGCAACCGTTTTTGTGATTGTAGGCTATAGCCTAATTGCCTATAGTCTCATGATGTAATATTAAAGTCTGTGAAAAGGAAACCGCAGCTGACTAGGCCTATCAGTTGTTATATTAATAGCATCTTCAGTCGTATTTAAGCATCCCACACACACACACACACACACACACAGGCACAAATGGGTGGATGGATATCAATGTATCTCTTTATCCTGAAACTTTTATGATCTAAACCTGGAATATTGTTTGTCAGTTTCCATAATACAATGCTTTACAGTAAGAGTAATGCAACAGTTATTTATCATTTTGAGCAGTTCTCTCAATTGATGATTAGATAGTTGGTCATCTCAAATATAATGTTTCAATTGCATTTTTAAATGGTAAAGATGTGTCCTATTGAACAGGTGTTCAGGTTTATGTGTATTGCATCCAAACGATTGGAAAACGTGTTAGAGTTCTGAAAAATTTCCATTTTGTTGCATTAGTTGTGATTTTTGTATCTGGGGTTGTGAACAATGACATCACGGTTGTGAATTTTGGGGCAAAGTGGTAAAAAAAATGTAAATCAAACTCAAAATATAACATCCACAACATACAGTATTGACATCCAGATTTGGTTACATTGCATCACGCAGGGTATAAATCCACAACCACAGCTTTCTTAATGACACTGAGCCATACTGCTTGCAACAGCTATTAATCCCCTCAATTGTATCTTGTTCCCAGACACCAAGTGTGTGTGTGTGAGTGTGAGTATACTTTTCAATCCTGCATTGCTCTTTATAGATTGTGTTATTTGTATCTGACTCTGAAACCAGTATAAAATTACGCATCAGGTTGGAATAATGGGTAAAACCTGAGATATTAAAAACATAATCTCATCCAAATAGATGATTGATTCTCCAAGCTTCCAACGCACTGCAGCAAGCCTACATGTATTCTTTGATATATGTGTGCATGTGTGTGACTGCACATTTGTAATATATTGTGTGTACTATATACAGTATATTTGTATATATACAGTACATACACACATATACACACATACATATACACACATACTGTATTTATACAACAGGTAGTTCGACCATGTGAGGTATTCCATGAGTGCCAATATTTCAGTCTAACGCACTGGGACTTTTAACTATGTATGTATCACTCCACTATACCGATGTTCTTCTAATAACAGTTACTAATTCAGTTACTGGCTGCACGATGAGTGGATATAGGCAAATGTAGACTACATGATACAAACATGGATGTATTGGATACAAAGTAGCTGACCTGTGGTACTGTTGACTGACTGTTGATAGACAAACTACAGTATGGTTGCGGGACTAATTTAGCTGGCGGAGCCAAATCAATCATTAAACAAACAAACTCATTATTTTAGTTGGCACTTATTACTATTATTATACTGTTGTATAAAAGCAATGACACATGAGAGGGAGTGCGCGGCGAGTGCCAAAGATAATCACATGTTCAGTCTAACGCACTTCCTTTCATGTTATTTCTTAAATATATACGGTATATGTGTAGATGATCCCAATATTAATATATCACAAATCTCCAGAACTCTGTAAACAATAATGACAATACTAATGCTCTCGCTATCTCTCTCCCTCTCTATCTCTCTCGCACGTGCACATGCACACACACGCACACACACACACACACACACGCACACTTCCATTAATGTTGACACCAATGTTACGGTCAGCAGGATGTGCTCTATAGACCACTTCAGAGCTTTTAACCACTGAAATGACTTCTCTCATCTCTCATCTACTTTATGTGCGTGTTTGTCATTGTGTACAAGTACTGGAATTAAATGGTTTATAGCACAACAGAGCCACTTTTAAGGGATACGGCTGCTTACTGTACATTGTTAACATAAAGAAAAGGTGAAATATGAGTTGCAACTTAAATCAACAAATATACAGTATTTCCGAAATCATTGACATATGCACATATGCTGGTTATCTTTTAGGTTCCTCCTACTGGGCATAGACCTCTGATTAATGTTTTAACTGTTAATTTTAAACATAATTTAACCAATCGGCGTTGCTACAACTGTTTTGGTCACCTCATCTGGCTCTACCACCATTTCGAAACATGCTTGACTTCAACGTCATCTCACTGATTGGACGGCCAGGTGGGTGGCTGTGAAAATGCTAATGCCAACAGGATTTCCAGACTATAATCTCAACAAACCAATTGAGCTGAGAGCTTTTAAAGTAGCTGGTATAGTCAAACAATCTGAATTTCTCCTAAACACAAGAACCATGGAAGCCTTGAAAAACAACAGATATAATTTCATAATGTTAAGAAATGTTTACTTGTGAATTTATTCATTTGTTGTTGCAAGTGTGTAGTCTGTAAGTGTGTAAGTGTAAGTGTGTATGTCTGTATATTTGTTATATTTTTCTCTTATAGCCATTGTTGACAGTTACACGACAGCTTCTATATCTCTGTTGTATCTATTTTCCAGACAACAATCCCAGAATGCAGTGCAACATGTTGGGTGATGACTGAATCAATTACCCGGTTACACAAACATGTCGTGTTTCAGTAGAGACTTCCATTCTGAATTGAAAGGAATGTTATTTTTGACAAGCTAACTCGTAGAGGCCAAAGGCGACTATGTAGCCATATATGGATGTCAGGTGTTTGCCAACCACTGCGGGCATTGGCTGGCCCTGCTTAAAAGGAACCAACAGTCAAATTTCTCTTTTATACTTTACAGGTGTACATGCTCAAGAGCACAGTGTAAATGCCACCATTCTTTAAGGTGTAAGACCTCAAGAAACCAATTTCTCTGGGGGAAAAATAAATGTCTACACACATTACAGTATGCAACTAATTAACTAAGGACTAGGTTTACCTACATATTAACTAGCTCACACATTCTTGTATATCAATAATTAGTCTCTTTTGCAAAAATAAAAACATTAACAAATACAGGATTAAACAAAGATGCAGTCATCCATAATCTCTTCTTCTCTTCTCTCTCTCTCTCTCCCTCTGTCTTTCCATTCCTCCCTTCCTCCCAGTGGTTTATAGCCCTCTCTTCCAGATTTATGTCATGACAATTGAGCATTGTTTCTATGGCTCGCTGGAACAGATGGAGGATTCATAGCAGCACTGGAAGGTTGAACAATCATAAGACTATTTACCACAATGCCACTCTGAATACACAACCATTCAACTATACAGTGTTTTTAGAAAATATATATCTTCATGTCTGTCTGGATGGCAGCAACACCTGTCTGAATACATAGTATCTAATCTCTATCTTTCTGTCAGTAAGACAGTTTCCCAGAATTCAGTTTGTGTAACTCCTACAACATTACAACCAGGCTTGTGGACGCTCATGCCCTTAAATTTCACGTTTTCACCTACAAATATCCCCGAAGAGGGATTTCTGCTTCTAACAACCTGACTCAATCCTCTGCAAATACACACACACACACACACACGCACACACACACACACACACACACAGACGCAAGTGCACGCACAGATACACACAGGAAACACAGTGAGTCACCAAGCAGCATGCAGTCACTACCTGGCAGTGACAAAAATTATGAAGATAGTATAGAAACTCCGTCTTGAGAACACTTGCATGTGTGTGTGTGTGTGTGTGTGTGTGTGCGTGTGTGCGTGTGTGTGTGTGTGTGTGAGTGGGTGAAAGGGAGGTAGACCATGAAGGTAATTCAGACCTAATCCTCCTATCATAGTTTCACTCACCCACACCCACACGCACACACACACAGAGCAAAAGAAACTGCACACATGGTGACAGTAACCGGAAGATTGCATCACTATTTCCTAGCAGTAAAGTTGGTTACAGAATGACATTCAGACCACCAATTATAAGTGCCTGGTGGACTAATGGGAATGAGAATTTAAGGTGACACGTTTTACCAGAGTCTGGGTGATGGGGTTACCGTATGTGTAGAGAAAGCCCATATATCCTCCCAAAACCACGGCAGCTGTGTCCATCATTTGGCGGCCAAAAAGAAATGTGCACATGCTTTTGTTTGATGCAACTTTAAAATGTATTCCCAGTGACATTACGAATGCCGTTAAAATAACATGGCATTGTCATGCTTACTGTACACTGGGCGTACATTTGAAGATGTTTCACTATGACCGATTTTCCAGTGTCAGGACCACATCACGGAAGTCGTGCTGATCTGTGTGCTCCCATCACCATCAGTGTTTTAGTGTGTAGAAGCCCCAGACTGCAGTCAGAGCAGCCTTAAATGCAATAGTATACACGTCAAACCCTTCTGACAATATTAAACATGTTTAATATTATCCGGAGCCTTTAGTTCTGGATAATGTAGTGCACGGCACTCACAAAATGATTGACAGGCTATATTATGTGGAACAGGAGCGCTGCCTGAGTGATTAATGTGCAATTGACTATGAGTCCCAGATTTTGCAAAATTACACCATTAGCAGATTTACAGTTTATTATAAGTAGTAATAATAATAATAATAATAATAATAGACTGTTCATGAGTCTAAGCTTACAAACTGCTCTTAGATGCTGCTCTGTACAGATGTCATTAACCCCCAGCCGCAGAAAAGCTATCTTTAGTGTATTTCTGACGGCCACGTGATACATTGTCATGCCAGTGATAGTCTGCCTGAAAACTGATCCGTCCGCAAGTTTATATACGTTAACAAGTCAAAGTGTGCAAAACATGATACATGTGATAAAATCAAAGATATGTCTTTGTTTAACTAAGAATATACATGTCATGTGTATATATATATATATATATATATATATATATATATATGTATGTATGTATAATGTATCGGTGGTGGACGGCTGAGACATCTGAAAAACATCTGCTATTAGTCTATAATCTTTATTAAATAATATAATAATAATACTGTACTGCATGCACACTGTATGGTTCTGGTTTTCAAAATGTTGAGCAAGCAGTGTACATTTTGTTTTTTACTTCAATACAGGCTGCTCCGGTTAGTACAGCCTACAAGCATTACTTGGATTCGTATTTGTAATATTATAACTTTTTTGGAAAAAGTAACTAGGTACTAGTTACTGGAAAATGTACTAATATTACAACACTTGTTGTAGCTAATTCAAGATCAGGTGTGACTCAACCTTTTGTCAGAATTTTCTTTTCTTCAAATGATGAAGACAATTACTTTGGTACATGACTCGTCCATAGCTTGCAATGATTTCCAACGTTCTACATTAGCCTAGCTGCCTAGTTGAACCATAGAGCTGACCAGAAACCGTTTTTATTGACGGGGAGCAGCATAGCCACGCCCCCATCAAGTTCAGCCTAAAATTGTGATGCGGTGCCTGCCCTGCCAAATCATTTAATGCTTGAAAGGATAGTAACGTTAGAGGGTAGAATTACATTATCCACCAGTTATCTTTAGGTTTGTGTTATAGGCTATTTATAAATAGGTCTACTTCATGATCGTTAAAATTGTTTTCTTTTTCTGAGCCTGCTGTTCCATTGCATTCAGGCGCCGAACTTACGGATATGGCTGGAACAAATTACTCGCCATGTTAACGTCAAAGTTTAGAAGGCAGTGCCAAGCGCTGATTTTGTGATCAGTCGCAAGTTTAGTACATATTTATGGCAAGCCGTTTTAACATTTATTCACTAGAGTTGACTATCCAGAATTATTCTAACAGATGTCTGCATTGTAATTTTAACTAGTCATAATTAATTGTGACTAGACATAATTTTGATTCAAGATATCTACAACGTCATTTTGAATAGTCAAAACAGCAGTTACAGATATCCACAATGACGTCATTGAAATAGATACTCGACTCGTCACACATCCCAAATGGGAAATGCAGATATCTGTAATTTAGTTTTGACTAGACTAAATAATAGTTGCAATTATATATTTCAATAGCAAGACAATCACTTGTAATTTTGCCAATCTTAAACTCATATTCCAGACATCCGTAATTACATTTTGACTAGGCAGAATGAGAGTTGAAGAAATCTGCAAATTGTGATATCCAATCAAAATTAATTTGCAGATATCTAAAACTTGATAACAGATATCTAGAATTATATTATGACTGGCTGCAATTCCAGTTTCTGATGTATTTAATATAATTCCGACTAGTCAAAATTCCAGTTCAAGGTATCTACAACTGATTTTGACTAGTTAAAAAGTTATTTAAGTTTTTTTTTAAATGTTAAAATGGCTTGCCATACATGCTTCTACTACGCACAGTGTCTGATGTCTGGCTGCGCTCACTTTTAAGTTGTTCTCGCAAACGTACGTACATGAGGCTCTTAGTTTAGTATGGAAAATTAAACATTGGCATTGAAACACTCAATGCAAGAACATGTCAATGCCAGATTATGTTAGGTTACTGTCTCTGGCTTAGCTCCATACGCGTAAGAGGCAGGGTGAGCAGTCGTTCATTTGCAATTAAAGCAAAAGTAACTAAAACAAGGTGAACGGGCTATATTCACATGAGTTGTATGCATAATTTCCACCTAAGCATGTCACAGATATTGCAAGATCTCAAGGAACTCTGTCAACAAGGGGCATAATATGTCCCCTTAAATATATAATATTGTGTCCCCTATTTATGACACAGATTTTAGTTCTGAAGCACTAGTCCAATATTTTGGCCTTTAAAAAAAAAAAACAAAAAAAAAAAACATTACTGACTACTCTTAAAAATAATATGAATAATTAATATTATTATGTAACATGCATAGCTAATAGTCTACATTGTATACATAATTATTAATAATGTAATTAGTCATTTATTATTTTGATATGCCATAGGGGCCTATCCTCATCATGTGCTGTGTTTGTTGTATGCATCTTTCTTCATAAATCATGTTGATGTTGGTGCAGGGAGGCCAGCACAACACTATTAATCCTGTATACAGTACATTCCCCTCTCCTAGCATTCAGTCCACTGGTGTATGCTAATTATGCTGACCTTGCAAAGTGAATCTCCATTAGGAGAATATATTTTATTGGTTTGTATTCTTATCGAGTCATCTCAAATTGTGAACAACATAAATGGCTTACAAGCATACAGTTAGCTCTACATTTGACTTATTCCATATTGTGAAGCAACAGACAAAATGTTCCATATCCCCACAGCCTCAAGTCAATGCTAAGGATATTAGCATAGAACTCAGTTCGATACAAAACATACTGAATGCCTATGGTTTTATTTTATGGGATTGGATGGGCCTATTTCATGGAACACAAGGCCACTTTAAAAGAAATATGAATGGGTTATTATTGGTACAGAATAATGCATATACTGAAAAGCTATTGTTCGATAAAAGTAAAAATGCATGCTACGATTTTATTTTATGAAGCCTGCATTCATATTTCTGCATTTCTCAAAGGGTAGGTCATTTTAGAGGCAATTGCTAAAATAGTTCAGCTTTTAATATGCTATAATTTCACTAGTAGAGGTGGAAGGCCAGAGTCATTCAGTCCATCATGAAAACACAATTAGACTTTGGAATACATTTCCTGTGCCGAGCGTGACCCTGTCGAGTTATGAACAGATAGTTTACAACGTAATGTGGTAGCGGGCGAAATATAGATAACATGTCACTCGGCCTGGGTTCAGCTGCTGTGATTGGATTGGCCTCTCATTTACAAAGGTTGAAATGCTCTGGCGTGCCTGTGAGTGTGACACTATCCCTGGGCACACCTGAGGGACTCATACGACAGGCACTGTCGATAAATAGGAAGCATTGTGGAATTGATGAACACTCTATTGGAGCTGTGAAATGTGTGTGGGTGCGTGTGTGTGTGGGGAGGGGGGTCTGTCTATATTAAGATAGGCATTGAGTCCTCAGGATTAAGACGCTCACACTGTACGGGCTGACCGTCAAGCCCGACCTGACTGCTCACACTGTACGAGTAAAATAAGTCCAGTAGGCCCCTGCGGAAGCTCCTCTGAGGCAGGGAGAGATTCAGCAAAGAAGAAGTAATAGTTTTTTTTTTTAAAGATGTAGCCTATTTGTAATCATATAATTACAGTAACAGCTAATCTCCCCAACAATGCCGTTAATAGGCTAATAGTCTACAATAAATAGGTTGCCATGCTATACAAAATTACTCAATAATAATCAGTAGGCTGAATAGGCCTACTGATTATTATTGAGTAGGCCTACAAAATGAAAATTATTGAGTAGGCCTACAAAATGAATAGAACAATTAAAAACGTCCACGCAGCCTATACAGGCATGGAGTAGCCGAGTCAGGCAAGGCTGTCACAGCTCGACCAGCCATATAGTTACTGGCCATATCACGCTTCATGTCACCATGGGGCTGTCACCCACTTTGCACAGGCGCAGTAAGGCAAAAAGGTAGTGGTTTTGGGGAATCAACTTGTGGCTCTGCTTCAACTCTGCGAGATCCTGACGACAGCCGACCAAATTTCTGACATTGTCAGAAAATAATCGGGTGGTACGTAGTGATGGCACAATCCCGTTTTTTCAGTGCCGATACCTATACAGATACCGGCACTTTGGGTATCGTCCGATACGGAGTATTGATCCGATTCCAGTTAATTAGTTAGTTTAAATTTGAATTTAAGTTGCAAAGTAAATGACAGCCAATCTCTATTTTAGGACTTGGATGCATTTTAGAAACCTGCTGTTGATAGTGTGGCTTGGGTATGTTAGACATGGCTGATGCTTGACAGTAGACCTACTTGTGTACATATATTTAATTTGATTAAAGAAAAATGGATCGGTTACAACTGTACCATTGGCACCGATACCGATCCAGCTATTTAAGTCAGTATCGGGCCGATATCTGATCTCTGTTCCGTATCGGTGCCATCCCTAGTCGTATGACGGAAGGTCGGGAGCCGCTAATCGCTCCTCGCAACCCCCGGTACACTGCACAGCAAGCGACATGTCGAATTACGGCCCGACTCCTAATTACTCGTGAAGGCTCAGAGATCGGGCCAAAAATGTGTGTGTGTGGAGATACGAAAGCAAAGGAGATGGTGTCGGTGTGGAATTATATTTCAATGGTACAGTTATATTAAGCTTAAGCGCACATCAACTCATTAGACTAGAAACTTTGTCAATTGATGACCAGCAATCATAGTATTGCCAACATCATGAGTGCACTGGTGACCTAAAGATGACCTAGACGTAGTGTGTATTTTGTGGCAACTGGGGGCATAACTTTGACACACTTTTGAATTGAGGAACTCTAGACTGATTATCGTGTCAAACTGTAGCTTGCAAGCTCAGGATGGTATCACAAAGTAATGTTTTATTAAAGCAAAACAGAAGTTCACTCTCTCTTCATTTAAATGCAGAGACCATGAAACCTCATCTTACAAATGGCACAGCTTGAAGTGATACTTTACCTAAATTCAACTTTATTGTCATTACAGGCACATGAGTAAAGAAATGGGGGGTTAGCAGCTTTGACAAAAGTGCGGGTACACATAAATCTCTTCTCACGCCTAATGTTTGGAGTTAGGCCTAATGCTAGTCTTTCTAAAATTAAATCAAAGTCTCAATCATTTGAGTTTGGTGGTGTAATTAGTCGTGAATTGGAAAACCCATTGCCTTTTAAGATCATATCATTAAACAAGGGAATGCAATTTAAATGTGAGGTATGGGCCACGTAGTGTCAGGAGACTTTCTAATACATCTGTATCTACTTATTTTTATGAATCATACTACAGTAAGTAAGTAGATTAGGGTAACTAACGTTAGCCTTTTTTATGCCTACCGTCTCTGACGGATATTCTCACCGATGTTGCATGTTTTAACCCTGCTTATAAAATAAGAAGTGGACAATAAATGTTTTGAATTAGACAGCCTCAATCAAAAAACATGTTTGAGATATATAATCTAACTACGAGTTACCCTTGCGATAAAGCCAAAGCCTGTTGGGTATTGATGCTAAACCACAAAAGTATCCTACATCATTCAAAGGTGATGAAAAGTTGGAGGGTAGCACTTAACGTTTCAATCAATAGACAACCTATATTTGGCCACAAAGCATATTACTATATGCTTGACATTTTGACCACATTGTTCATCATTCATAATAAATGTTTTGTGAGCTGTTAAGTAGTGCGAGTTGCATTTTTTATTCTTTTTTACAAATTATTTGTATTAATGTTTCACATTAGTATAGCTGTCAGTGTAAAAAATGGATTGAACATTCATCCAACACTGAGATAATAAAATGTGTGTGTGTGTGTGTGATTTTAGCATGGCCAGCAGCACATCAAGCAGAGCAGACATGTATACGAACACAGTAAAATGCCAATGAGAGGAAAAAGTAAATAACAACAATTAAATGAAGGTGAAATATTCAGACGGACACAGGGAAGAGGGAGAACGGGGGGAGATGTGTGTTGTAGTGTGTACTGTAGATGGTGCTGCGGTAGCGATGAAAACAGTTAAAGAAACAAAACAACACTAAAAGAAAATAGTTATGCCTATGAAGCAATAATCACCTTCGCTCGGGACGATAACAATGTACGGCGTTGTTATTTGTGCCCTACCTATCACCACTAAGGCCAACGGCCGGGTGTCCCCGCCGACGAGCATGGGAGAGAGAGAGGAAGAGAGAGAAAAAACAAACAACGAAAAAGAAAAAAGAAAGGAGAAAAAGGTCTGAGAGAAAAGCGACGTTTTTAAGTATTTTGTATTTGTTTGGTCATGAAGGACTTTGTATTCCTGGAAATCACATTCTGTCTGAGAGGGGAGAGAGGAGACAGATCAATACGACAGCTAACACACTGAACTGGGTTGGGATTGGTCTATTAGTAGGAAGTGAATATGGTGATTGGTCTATTAGCAGGAAGTGAACATGGTGATTGGTCTATTAGCAGGAAATGGCCTCTTAGGTGACGGGAAATTGGCACTGTGTTGAAGGGAATGCTGAGTCAGTGAGTGAGAAAGTAAGGTTAGGTGCAGGTTAATGATAAACACTGTCTTAATGGGTTCATAAAAACACAAATAGGAAAGAATGAAGGAGGAATTGGAAGAGGGAAATAAGAATTATAAATATAAATAAAAAATAAAATAAAATAAAAAAAAAAAAAATTTAAACTGTTTGAACTTTGTGGCCGGGCAATTTTGTGCAAAGAACACAACCTGGCCACCTGCAGCTGCTTTTACATGTTTAATCTGCCTCAGAAAAGGTAACTTGTTCTCAGCAGGATCAAGTACCAGAACCTGAGCACATAATTTTTAAAGTTTTCAGCTCAGTCCATGCATTTTGACACTGTAATAATCAGCAATGCTCACAATGTTGCCCATGTTGCAGCATTAAAGCTAACATATTGAGAAAGCTGGCCAATTAAACCAAATAATCCCATAATTCCCATGTCCTAAATACAGATATGTATGTGGAGAAAATGTTAGAGGCCATTGCACAAGTATGGTGGTTGATTACCACATCAGATACAGAGACAACCATGTCTGAGCACTGGACAAATTGAGAAACAAAGTTTAAAAACAAGTCATAACCGGACCTAGACATTGTTCATGCATTGCTGCAAAAGACTTGTTCACTTGACATGGACCTTACGTTATTTTGAGCTTGGGTTTTGAAAGCAGACATTTCAATTGAGTGGGAGCCACGCTATACTACTTTTATGGGGGAGGCAAGCCACAAAGTTGAAAAGCATATAGTTTCCCAAGAAGACAGACAGATAGACAAGGAGACATACAGGCAGACAGACAGGGAAACAGACACACGGGCAGATAGACAGACGGGTGAGTCCGCTCTGGATAGCTGGAGCCGTCACACCGCCCACACACACACACACACAGCCTGGAGAGACGGATGGAGCAATGAAAGAAAACAAAGAGAGAGATGACAAATAAGAGCTTTCACACAGAGGGAAATAAAAAGTGAGCAGGGCAATGAGAGCACGGATGAGTGAAACAAGTAATGAATGCCCAACGCACGGAAACAATAAAGTGAAAGCGAGAGAGGGAGTGAACAGCGGTGGGCTGAAAAGCTTTAACGTATGATGTCTGTCCACAAAGTGGTGTGTGTGTGTGCCAGCAAACAAAGACGGCAGACTGAGTGAGAGCTCAGATTGGCTGAGAGGGTTTGACGGTGGATAATGTCCCCACTGCTCCTGGGTGAAGGCATGAGATGACAGAGGAAGGCCGTGACACAGTGAAAATCGTGCAGGGCAAAGATAAGGTCGTTGGGGAAGGGGAGGGGTTGAAAGATGGGGGGGGGGTGGCTATAAATATCATGTGTTTGAATCCCGACTTTTCTGTTGTGTGTGCATGTGTGTGCCTATCTACTATGCGTATGTTTAACTGAGAGGTGAGAGGGCGGCTATGTGTTGCTGTTAACACGTGGAGTTAAAGAACCAGCACGTCATTCCAATTCAATCAATGATATCAGTGTCAGTCAGTACTGATGGACACTGGATGTATTCAGGAATGAGGCCTGGGAATCCTCTGATTCGGTGCGCTGGTTGTACTCATTTAACTCATTCTTAGTTAGCGCATGGCTCCTTTTAAATCTGTGTTAACGTGACATTGAGGGCGCTTCCACACCTGGCTCGTTTGGAGCAGTTTAAATGCAACGGTTGCCCCCAATGATCGGTTCGTTTGGGCGTATGTGAACACAGCAATCGCTCTGTTTCGGAACAAATCGAGCGGGTCAAGACAACTTACAGGGGGTGGTGTCGGCGCATTTACAATCAAACTCTAGAGCAGTTTGTTTGCAGTGAGAATGCAATCAGCCCAGAAAAGTGAAGCACAACTTGTGAAATAATGTTAATATGTTAAATTACGTCGGTAAAGAAAATGGCTTTCAAGACATTATCACGTGAAATCCACTCGCAATGCGGAGTTACCATTGTGTTAGGGCCATGTTTACATGTTCTGCCCCGCTTTGAATGTTGCTGTGAACACGAAAGAAACCCAGGGACGTGCACAACATTTGTATTGATTCAGACCCTGATCCGGAACAACACAAACAAACCATAGGTGTGAAAGCGCCATAAAGTGCATGCAGACTATTGTCAGTACAGTGCTCATACCTTTAGTAGCCAGGCGAACACAGCTTATTTTTGTTTCCTGCCAAGTGAGAGAGGGAGAAATAGAAGGGAGAGATATATAGAGAGAGAGATTAGTACAGCATGTGTAAAGAGACATTGTGCATGCCTGACCCACATGTGATACAATTATCTATATTGATAGGTGTCTCATTTAAATGTTAACTCACACTGTAGACAAACATTGGTAATCTTTCCATTTTTCTATATTTTTAACACTGAAAAAACAGTATAGGCTTAGGGTGATTTTGATATTGTTCTCTAACTCTGTTTCTTTTTTTTTGTTTTTCATATTGCATAGACATTTTGACTTGTATTTGTACATTTGATTTATGAATCCTCATATAATATCGACAAATAAGGCAGGAATCATCAAATTACTGACAACCTTTATATCACAGGAAAGAGAATAAAAGGAAGGCCAAACACCCCCTCCCTCTCTCTCTCTCTCTCTCTCTCTCTCTCTCTCTCTCTCTCTCACACACACACACACACACACACACAGACAGACAGACAGACAGACAGATACGGAGGTGGATCGAGGAGGAGGAGGATGATGAATGGACGGCATGGCAGCCTCCACCACACAC
>JAODUK010061052.1:0-17703 GCA_027564635.1 Typhlichthys eigenmanni
GACATTAGCATGTAGCTGTCCACCTGCCAACACTGTGTTAGTGTGGACATTAGCATGTAGCTGTCCACCTGCCAACAATGTTAGTGTGGACATTAGCATGTAGCTGTTCACCTGCCAACAGTGTTAGTGTGGACATTAGCATGTAGCTGTCCACCTGCCAACACAGTGTTAGTGTGGATATTAGCATGTAGCTGTCCACCTGCCAACAGTGTTAGTGTGGACATTAGCATGTAGCTGTCCACCTGCCAACACTGTGTTAGTGTGGACATTAGCATGTAGCTGTCCACCTGCCAACAGTGTTAGTGCGGACATTAGCATGTAGCTGTTCACCTGCCAACACTGTGTTAGTGTGGACATTAGCATGTAGCTGTTCACCTGCCAACATTGTGTTAGTGTGGATATTAGCATGTAGCTGTCCACCTGCCAACAGTGTTAGTGTGGATATTAGCATGTAGCTGTCTACCTGCCACACAGTGTTAGTGTGGACATTAGCATGTAGCTGTTCACCTGCCAACACTGTGTTAGTGTGGACATTAGCATGTAGCTGTCCACCTGCCAACACTGTGTTAGTGTGGACATTAGCATGTAGCTGTCCACCTGCAAACACTGTGTTAGTGTGGACATTAGCATGTACAGCATGCAGCAGCTAGCGATGTGAGCCTCAGGAAGCCTGTGTCACACTTTAGCCCCTCTAGCAGCCGCTAGCCTTGTGTGCCTGGCCGGGGTGAGCGATGAGCCCCTTCAGAGCCGGAGACAGCAAGGGAGCAGCAGGGCACTGGTCGGGCACCGGGGTAAACAAAGACGTTAGCTGCCTGATGTCTTTATCCCCCCGGCACTGTGCTGCTGCTGTAAGGGCTGGACAAGCTGCTTCTGCTGCTGTAAGGGCTCCACAAACACACATTGGCCCTGGACAGACAAGGGGTTTGGGAGGGAGAGGGAGGGGGGGAGAGAGAGGGAGAGAGAGACTAGTAGTGTGTCTAATCAGAGATCTGAGACTTCTCAACATAAACGTACCTACTTTATGGAAACTGCAGTCACTGAGTGACAGGCTAATGAGGAACCTTCTACCCCTGCTTGTAAGGGAGAGTAGGCCATACTTTGTGCATTTAGGTGCATCTAAGTGTCGTGTCATGTCCTGTAATGTGGAGGAATCTGAGTGAGAGAGAGAGAGAGAGAGAGAGAGAGAGAGAGAGAGAGAGAGAGAGAGAGAGAGAGAGAGAGAGCCCGAAGGAACACAGCCCATGCATAATAGATAAGAGAGGTTTCTCTGTGAGCAGTTGGACCCTGGGGCTTGTGCATGTGTGTGCAAGGAGGACTTCCAGACCCGCAGCCCCCAAAACGCTACTGCACATTTGCATGAACAGGGGTTGTACTTTATCAAGCATACACGCACACACACGCATGCATGCACACACGCACGGACCCACACCCACACCCACACATATGCACACACACACGCATGCACACACACACACACACACATGCATACATGCACACACACACATACACACACGCATACATGCATACACGCATACACGCACACACACACACACACGCACACACACACATACATGCACACGCACACATGGACGCACACACACACATGCACACACACACACATGCTAACACACCATACCTGTCAACATTGGGATTTATAATAAGGGAGTTATTCCAGTGCAATCATCCATCATTGTTAAATCAACTCATTTCCAATTAAAGCAGCACTAGCTTAGACTAAGATAGCCTAGACTAACTAGTCTAGCTAACTAGCCTAGCTAACTAGCCATGGATGGATTATTTGACATCACTCCATTCGTCTCCAGAAGTCGCCAGTTGACTCATTTGCATATCTTGTAATAATTTGCATAAATTGTATTGGTTGTGTTCAGAGCTGAACAAAAACAACAATCCAACAACGACTACAGAAACACACAACCTCTTGACTCATATTGGTCACTAAAGACTATGTTGTTGGTGTGTGTGTGTGTGTGTGTGCGTCCCTGTGTGTGTGTGTGTGAGAGGCAGACATCGATGAGTGCGCGGAGGGCCTGATCCAGTGCCACCACCATGCCCTCTGTGCCAACCTGCCCGGCTGGTACCACTGTGAGTGCAGGAGGGGTTTCCATGACAACGGCTCCCACCTGCTGGACGGTAGCTCCTGCATCGGTGAGTGTTCTTTACTCACACACACACAGTGTAGCCAGGCGTGTGGCATGACCTTTGACCTTGGAGGCTGACAGAGGGCACATCTGATGTGCGTTCAAATCAGAAAACGTTAGTCGAACGTTCACCAGGACGAACACAAATCGGCAAACAGAGGCGAGCGTTCCCACAGTTATCGTGCCAGTCTGGCCAGCCCTCTCATGCGCTCCCGCTGACTGCTGTGCACGTGGCGTGGAGCCTCAGGTCTGTTCTGCAGCCAGTGAAGTCTGACTGTAGGCCAGACAGAGTACAGAATATATTCTATCACGTGGTCGCCACGAAGACACTGTGTTGACGTCAGACACCTGTTGACATTGAGAGACCCCCGCTGTACTGGTCATCTACCTAAGCACCCCAGACCGTGCCTGTACCTCCACAGTGACCACAGAAGATTATCATGAATGGGACAGCGTTGTCTGGTGGAAAGCTTGTGATGCGGTTCAGCCGGCCAATCACAATGCGTCATGTGCAGGCAGACTGTTCAGAAGGGTTCACAAGGTGCAAGGCCTGAGCTGGGGGGGATCCAGAACATTTCACCCCCTTGGGCTTCCTTTACACTTCCTTTCCTACACTAGAATGACACACAGACATCTAGACAGACAGACAGACAGGCAGACAGTGTCAGCATACAGCACATTATGTGGCAGCAGCATCTAGACAGACAGACAGGCAGACAGACAGACAGGCAGTATGTACTGCAGCATACAGCACATTATGTGGCAGCAGCATCTAGACAGGCAGGCAGACAGACAGACAGGCAGTATGTACTGCAGCATACAGCACATTATGTGGCAGCAGCAGCATCTAGACAGACAGACAGACAGACAGACAGACAGACAGACAGGCAGTATGTACTGCAGCATACAGCACATTATGTGGCAGCAGCAGCATCTAGACAGACAGACAGACAGACAGACAGACAGACAGGCAGTATGTACTGCAGCATACATCAGCAGAACACATTGAGGCTGATGAAACGATAAGGTCTGGAGGGTGTCAGTCTCCTTTGTAAACATTCACGTGACCTAGTGACTGAAAACAGGGGAGAAGCTGAAGTATGTTGTTATTATGCCCACTAAATGGAATATTTGATCAGTGTCTGAACTTGTATTGAGGCAAGAAGCTACTAACGACATGCAAATGTGAGTCCTAAGTACCGCCACTAATCGCTTTGTGTAAGTCATATGTCACATTATGAATGTTCACACGCTCAAGAACAGAAGCACCGAGCATATATTAATGTCCAATTAAATCTGTGGGAAATGTCAGGAGAATGGAGATATATTTCACACCTTGCTGTTGATAAGGACTGATAGTTAACATAATGCTCATCTCTATAGTGTGCCACCCCCTCTTCAATATATGTTCTTGTTTATGTATATATCCTCATTGTACATTTTTCTGTTTTGCTTTTATTTTTATAACCATTTATGTTTTAGTTTTTTTCTGGTGCTAAACTTACTTACTAACTAACTAACTAATTTCACCACTAGGTGGTGCTAGATTAGGAGTTGGCTATTACCAAGGAGAGGTTGTATTGCTTTCCCCAACATCATCCAACCTGCACACAGAAAGCAGTGTTTTGTAACACGAGGCTAAGCTAGCAATAGCCACACCAGTCCGGTACCCACGTCTACAGTAGGCTAAGCAAGCTAGCAATAGCCACACCAGTCCGGTACCCACGTCTACAGTAGGCTAAGCAAGCTAGCAATAGCCACACCAGTCTGGTAACCACGTCTACAGTAGACTAAGCCATGTAGGGGAAAGGGAGGAGCTTTTAGTGGAAGACTGAGATGGCATGTGGTGTATCTGTAAAACAATACAATGTCCTGCTTTTCTACCAAATTGCCCCGATTTTCACCACAATTAAAAGGATAATAATGTTTCCACATAGGAGTCGGAGGCAATCATCTGCGTAGAACTGCTTAGCAAAGCAACAGTTCTAATCAAATATCACAACAGTGAATACAGGAGCAAATGAGGCCTGAATTCAACACTGATTGTCGTTGTCAAGGCTGTTGCTACACTGTATCCTTACCA
This sequence comes from Typhlichthys eigenmanni, assembly GCA_027564635.1. Classification (NCBI taxonomy): domain Eukaryota; kingdom Metazoa; phylum Chordata; class Actinopteri; order Percopsiformes; family Amblyopsidae; genus Typhlichthys; species Typhlichthys eigenmanni. Next base: position 4,243 of record JAODUK010061052.1, read on the forward strand.
TGAAACCAACTATGAGTCAACCCACTATACTACTTGTTGTTAAACGTAGTTGTCAAGTACACAGATGCGCATTGAAATATCGAACCATCGATTAACACGCCTGAGAAAGGTTACATGTGTTTGTTGAAATGAATCTATGGTCGCTTGTGCTAAGCGCAAAAATAATTGTCTTCGATCTTGATGAAATCTCCTGTGGTGCGTGCATAAGTGAATACATGTGTGTATAAATAGAGTCCTGGTTTGGGGGTTTGAAAATATGCTCAGCCTACATAGGGAGGACATATAGGCACACTACACTACCAATATATCATGCAATCCTAAAAGATGTAAATATATAAAATATAAATAAAAGTTCTAAAAGAGCAGGAGAGTATGTGTGTGTGTGTGTGTGTGTGCGTATTTATTGCCGTGAATCTAGGAGTACCTGAGAGTTGTTTTCATCACAAGGCACTAACATGACATTATGGATGGTAGTGACATGAAAACATGAAAAACCGTGCTCGTGTTGGTCGAGAAAAGCGTTCTCCATCATTGGAGTTGATAGCCGCCATTTTGCCACGCCTATTTGTCTTCTTTAAGCACATCCATGGGTAATGCAGGCCATCGTCAAGCAAGCAAGGAAGACTGTTGGTTCATAGTTCTATTGTGTGTCTCTATTTCTATTGTGTGCCTATCGTGTGTCTTGTCGATGTGTGAACAGGAGCAGCTGTAGGGAGAAAGGCTGTGCTTTATTGGCCTGTCTCGGAGCTGCACGGCAGCCTCTCAGCGCTCATTTATCAGCCCTTATGCCTCGGGGAGAGACAGGTGCTTTAATAAACATATTGTACATAAAGATGAGAATAATGCAGCAGAAACTTCCGCTGTCATCCGCTGGCTCCACAGGGGATCATTTGTGCGTCTGTGTGTGTGCACGCACTCACACCTCTCTCCAACCTATCTATCTAGTCTGATCTACAATACCTTCCCATATGGCCTGCCTGAAATACTGTTTAAATAGCCTCACACCGAGCTGCTGCTAATTACCTGCATCTGCCTTCAGAGAGGGTGCTACGCGTGTGACGTTGTTTTATTCATTGCAGTACCCGCACCGCAATTACCTTTGGGACACAAGCCTCATCTCACTGCATCTTAAGGTGCCTTTGTGTTGCATTGTTGTGTAAGGTGTTGCACAGGAGGCAGGCTTGAGGCTGAACACAGCATGCAGATCATTAATCCTTCAGCAGCACAGTGTTTCTTTCAGCCCAAACACCGTGCTTCTCTCCCACCCTCGCTTCACACCTCACGGCTTCGTGGTCGCTCAGACCAAGCTCTGGTCCACCGTTAAAAGGACAACACAATTAAAAGTTAAGGCAGGGAACGAAAAAAAACACGCTTCACAAATTGCCTTTCGTTTTTAAAGTCGCTTGCCAGTTGTGGTGCATTCTGGGACTGCAGCCATGCAACACTGGGAGAGGGTTTGTCTGTTTAGTTGCCACCCTAGGAATGAAGAGCAAACATGTTCTCTCTCTAATTGACTTACATTACGCTAAATCATTTAGATCACAAACACTGATTGATCATTGATTCAGCTTAAGTTCTTGGCAACATATTATGAATATTTATACGCTCTGTAAGAATGAGCCTTGTCAATATTTTTTTAGGTAATTTTAAATATGTTTTTATTCAACGTGACTCACAATGAAATGAGCAGGGTCAGGCATCTTGCTCAGGGATACAACTCTGGGGCTGGAGATCTACTGCCCTGTATGCTTTAGACCAGTGACCTCTCAACCTGGTCCTGGAGATCTACTGCCCTGTATGCTTTAGACCAGTGACCTCCAACCCTGGTCCTGGAGATCTACTGCCCTGTATGCTTTAGACCAGTGACCTCTCAACCTGGTCCTGGAGATCTACTGCCCTGTATGCTTTAGATGCTTTACGTGCTTTTAGATTTTACAGTATATATACTTTTTTTTAACCTGTTTGCTCGTGTGTGTGTGTGTGTGTGTGTGTGTGTGACTGCGTGCGTGTGCCTGCGTGCGCGCGTGTGTGTGTGTGTGTTTCAGACGTAGATGAGTGCACCCAACACACACACACCTGCTGGGTCAACAGTATGTGTGTGAACCTGCCGGGCGGCTACGACTGTGTGTGTGCGTCAGGGCCCGGTTGCCGTGGTGACTGCCCCCTGGAGGATGGGGTGCGACGCAACGGGGAGAGCTGGAGGGCCAGCCAGGACACCTGTGCTGTGTGCACGTGCAAGGTGCACACACACACACACACACACACACATACACACATGCATATACATGCACACATATACACACACACACACACATGCACACACACATGCATACGCACACACACACACATGCATATACATGCACACACACACACACACATATACATGCACACATATACACACACACATGCACACGCACACGCACACACTCTATCTCAGAACCTGCAGCAGCAGTGCTGAATGATTGACTAGAGAAAGAGAGACAGAGAGAAAGAGAGAGAGAGAGAGAAGAAATATATATATTTCTATTGCTGTGGGATATATAGATGGCCGATAGAAATTAAAGCAAAACTAAAAAATACAAATGGATGAGGTCTTAATATTAAAATAATTGTAAAAGTTTCTGTAGCCTTTATTCACTATGAATACATAATACATGTTCTACACAGCATGTTACGTTATGTTATCACAATATACCAGTTAACATCTGCATAGTACAGACACATTCTGTGCAGTTCTGCAGTACTTATGTGGCAGTGGTGTATATAGCTCTATATATATATAGATATATATATATATATATATATATATATATATATATCTTCCAGGTTCAGTAGCAATGGTGTAGGCTATAGCTCTTCCTGTATATGGCTCCTTAGGCGGTAATGTGTGGCAGTAAAAATTCAAGTTGAATTTGCAAAGCAATGAAACCCCACCATTTCTGTTATTAATTATATACAGTGCCATAAAAACTCATTATTTTCAGAGTGCTGTGAACTGTAGATAGTTAGACATTGGCACAAGTAGAGAGAAATCAAATCGTTCACTTCACGTGAAACCCAGAATTGACTTCTAAATGGGGCCACAGCAGTGACTGGTGGCATGCCCCAGCACAGATCCTTTCAGCGTCCCTTCAGCCTGCCAAAGTAAACATCAGGCGGCCGAGACCTATTTGCAGAAAGCATCTCCGCTCCCCTGCTGTTTCTCATCAGCAGTTCAATTTAACATTTGGGCAAATATTTGTGGCAGCCTAATAACTGGCTGCTCAGCTCGGGCGCTGTAATGGAAGCAGGCTCGGGGTGGAGAGTGAGCGATTGATCAGAATTACGTCAAGCTGCTTCCCATAGAGGAGTGCTTGGCCCTGGAGAAGCTGTGCTGCTCTGCGAGATGCACGAGGAATGATAGCTAAACACCTGTGCAACATCCGTAACTGAAGCTGGTTTTAGTCACACTAGTAATAAGATTAAAAGGTAACTTGTTAATTTAGCTTGGTAAAACAAGCTCTGCTGGAATGATTTGATCACTGGAGATATATGGGTGGTGGCTGTCACTCTGTGTCTGAAGGTGTTCAGCCATGCTGGTAGAGCTGGTAGTTCTCGCACAGGATTAACAGGGCCGATATTCAAAAGAGCACGGCCACTATTTGTTAGCAATATTAGCATCCCGAGTGTAAAAATATGCATCGATAAAACCACGGCTGTGTATATCTCTTTTAATAGTACACAGCATAAGTTTATGGGCCCTATACATTATGTATCAGCCATTTTATAGAAGGTTTTTACATCGCATAACACTTCCCAGGCTAGTCTGCATAAGGCTTATAATGGCCCGTAAAGTTACTGTACATCGTCTGTGATCAGGTTAATTTCTTTGTAAATACGTCTTTAAGCACAATCACCATTTTATTTATATACCATAGTTTGTGTGTAGAGTAGACATTGGGGCAAGATTGGGAATGCATGGATTGAAAGGATAATTAAAAGTACAAGTAAAGTACAAGTAAAATAATAATAATAATAATAATAATAATAATAATAATAATAATTAAAGATAGGCATACCTAAAATAGATTTTTTTTTAAAGAATCCATTAATTAATAAGAACTAACACAGTTGTATTGTGTGTACTGTATGTAATTTAATTGACACTGACATTAGGGACAGGTCAGGTATTAACCAGCTACAGCACATCAGGCAGGAGCAGGCAGGAGCAGGTAGGAGCAGAGAGGAGCAGGTAGGAGCAGGTACAGTAGGAGCAGAACCGGTATTAAGGAGCAGGTATCGCTGAGGCATCTTGTCCATGGACAAGAGGAGGTGCCAGGGATTGAATCCACGACCTTCTGGCCTTGGAGTTGACCGCCTTAATTTTCCTCCCTGATCCCTGAGTGGACGCTAAATGTAGCAAGTGATTTAGCAATCTCCTGTGACCCCTCTGTGACCCCCTATGACCCTCCATGACCCCTCCATGACCTCTTACCCCTTGTGACCCCTCTGTCCTTCATGATTCCTATATGACCCTTTCCGTGACCCCTCCTTGACCTCTGACCCCGCCAGGAGGGCCAGACCTTCTGCAGGAGGAGAGCCTGCGACTGCAGCGACCCAGGCGTGGACCCCTCCTGCTGCCCCTCCTGCCCCCCCGCCCGCCCCGGGGGCCGTTGCCTGGACCAGGGCGGCCGCACGCTGCACGCCAGCGGGGCGGCCTGGTTGCACGGGTGCCTGCGGTGCCGCTGTGTGGTGCGTACGGCGGCGCCCCCTGTTGGTGACACAGGGGATTTGCTGTACCACCTCAATACGACACAATACTGACAACAGGCGTTGCTTCTCTCCTCATTTTCCTTATAGCCCATCTAAAATTATTAGTATTGAATTATATTACCATCTTCGTAAAATGACAAAAGCAGAGTGCCAACTGTGCAAACTACCGCTACGTTATTCACAAGCCAAGTGCGTTACGTAAATCTCACTTTATATTGATTTTGCAAGACTGCATTGTTCCGTAATACTGCTGTATCATCATTTGTCTGCCTTTTTGCTACAATACATCCATAGATTAGCCAACAAGGAACAATCTGCTCAGACTAATCGTTGTCAGGTAAACAAACACGGTTTGAAATGTGATGTTTTTCTTTTTAGCAACATTAATTGTAATTGCACATGGTTAAATCCAAAGCAGAGAGGAAATGAGTTTTGCTGCTATAACGATTGTTAACTCCATTTAATCCACATTTGTTTGATTAGCTAGTAGCTACTGGTACCTGCTGTGCCCAACAAGGAAGAGTTGAGTATCTGTTTCTAGCTGTGCTTCAAAGGTTCACTCCCGAGTTAAATTGTGGGAGCGGGGTTTGAGACAATCTGTACATTTTCTCTGCTGTGAGCCGTGTCTGTCCATGCAGTTGCACCAGTCTGAAAGCATTGAATCCAACGCGCTCCCAACTTACAGCGTTAACAGCGTTTTGAATGCAGACAGCGAGAGACTGACTGACCCAGTGAACAAGAAAAAGTACCTACTACTTTCAAAAATATTTTTTTTTATAATACGTTTAACCTACAAGTATTTCTGGTACCAACTAGTGAGGCTGGCAATGTTTAACCAACTAATCGTGTCTATCTTAGATGATGTCACACTACACGATGTAACGACGCCTGTCACGTAGCCTATCTTAGATGATGTCACACTACACGATGTAACGACGCCCCAGACGCCACGTAGCCTATCTTAGATGGTGTCACACTACATGGTGTAAGGACGCCTGTCACCTAGCCTCTCTTAGATGGTGTCACACTACACGATGTAACGACGCCCCAGACGCCACCTAGCCTCTCTTAGATGGTGTCACACTACACAATGTAACGATGCCTGACGTCGCTCCCGTCGAGCCACGTTCTGTCCCGACACTGGAAATGTCCAAATCTGGTTAAAAACGGAACCTGGCATAAGTGACGCGTACAACTATGGCCTACACACACAGCAGTCCCCTGTGTCACCAGTAGGGGGCAACTGGGATGGAACGCTGTCTGCCCTTTGTTTACGACCGCAAAAACTGTTCTGTCCTTGAAAAAGAAAGTGGTTGGCCCGCACACCTAATTTATCATTAGCTGGTTGGTGTGCAGACCAACCGCTATATTCAAATTGAATATTTATTAAGAAAGTTGTTTAACAGTTAAACATTGTTTTAACTGTTGTTGTACACATGTATGTATGTTGTATGTTGTACACTAAAACACGTGTTAGTAATGTCTCAAGCCCAAACTGCTTTTCCTAAGATTTCTGATGGAATACACAATCTATTTTACAAAAGCAATTAATCAAATAGTCATAAATATAATTACCTGTCAGATATCTTAACATTCTTCTATTATATATAATAAGTACAAAAAAGACCACAATATATTTGCGATATATCTAAGCGATGTGTGGTCTTTCGTACGAGTGTGTATGAAGTGGTAACACACAGTAGTAACACACACACGCACACACACAAACATACGCACAAATTAAAAATGTTTTCAAGTAACTTGTAACTGTAAATGTAGAGCTGTAAGACGTATTTCAGTGACATGTAAGTGGACTTCATTTATATTTAAGTGGACATGTAATATTTATTTCATATTTAACATTAGCAAAAATATATTTATATAGTTATGTATGGGCCGTGTCGTCTTGGCTATACGGCCATCCAGCATTTCTTGAGTAGATTTTAAGCACAATTAATATAGGCACTAGGTTATAGGGGACTGATATTAGAGTTTTATTATGGTCACATTTTATGATTTTAAATAGAACGCTTTACTGTGCAATAGCCTTTCACAGGCCATTGCACATTAAAGTACCATTAGATGATGGTCTGGCCTTGACCTTTAAGCATTCAGTTCAAATGTCTTCCACTGAAGCACTGCTTCCTACTGTTGGGCCATACTGTGATATGTTGTCTTGGCAACCCATCCTCACGCACAATGAGTTTATGCAGATTGCCTCTGACGCACGTATTCACATGTGAGGAGGAGTTAACAATCCACAGGATATATTTTCTTTAATTGGAATTTTATCCTTCTATCCTGTTCCATCCAGAGTTAGCGAGGTTGTGCTGACCTTTGCCCCCATGTGCCATGTGTCATTTCACTGCATGCTCAAATGAAGTACCAATAAAATAACTGTTGAATAGTTTGTCTAAAACCTTCTAATGGAGCAAAGTGCAGTACAGCAAATTATACTTATAATGAACGTCCTCGCTTGTGAATCTGTCATGTGTTTGCAAGAGCACAGAGTTTATACATTGCACAATTTAAAGTATAGGCAGGATCACATAATCTCAGGGGATTAATCAAAAATGATAGGTGGAAACAAGCATATATTATATTGGACAACAAGCTAAATAGCTGAGTAATCAAATACACTGTCAACAGGAGAGTGATTACAACAAAATAAACTATAATAATAATAATTATTAATATTATTATTATGTTAAGGAGAGCAAAATAAATATTTCAGTAGACATAAAAAGCAGTATGAATAGGAATGGTCAATTTACCATATTTACCATTAGGTTGTGTAGCCGGTGTATCCAAAACAAACTGTGAGCAACTACTGCAACCCAATAAGCAGGTAGGGCTCTGTGACTCATGTTGCCGGGCCACCGTACCCAACGGGCCATGTCAGCGTAGCAGGCAGACCAGCGAGCCAGTGGACGCACATGACAGAACCATCTAATCAATATGCAGCTTTGAATTCAGTCGTCTTTGTTTAACAGCCGCTACTGACGCTGCATTGCTCTGTGTGGGTGCGTGTGCACGTGGGTGCGTGTGCGTGCACGCGTGCTATAATGGCATTCCATGACGGCTCTAATAATTACCTCCTCTCTAATTAGAGCTGTGGCGTTGCTGTGGCAACTTATACACCTATAATTGCGGCGCACAAACCAGGTGACTCTCTCCTACAGGCAAGATACCCCCACGCCGTGCACACGCACACACACACACACACATACACATGCACAGTGTTATTTCATCCTTCTTGTTCTTCTCCAATCCCAGAAGTTAGGATAGTACCTGGTACTAGGACCTTTTCTAATACCTGCTCTGTCCAGGCTCCAAGCGAGCTCATAACAAAACGTGACAACGAAGCAGACTGCTGATTGGATGAAATGGTCGCTGCGTCATTATGCAACACAGACATATGGCAAACTACTGAAACAGCCACCACTTTTTATTGACCTTTTATTAAATGGCAAAATGCAAAACCACGGCGTGATCAATTGAGGCAGTGCAGATTGTTCTTGGTTGTTGATGGCAAAATCAATGTTATCTAGCGAGCGCTGGACAGGGCAATTCACGTGAAGTGAAGGTTGACCAAGATGTCTATGAACTGCTGGCTGCACACGGCTACCGAAGGACATTCCAACAAGGCAGGGACATGCTCCAAAATAAAAACCGATTTATTGCAGGAGTGGTTCGAGCACCGCCGCAGTAGCAAACCGTTCCTTCAGTGTCACCACAACAACACAAAAGTTTGGTGCAAATCTTAAGAGTTGCCTACCTATTGACTGCTAGTAATGTTAACGTCACACACATGCACGCCCAGTGCATATGATAAAGTACAGCATGGTCTACATATTTGCCTGATGTACAACATATTGTAACACTGTATTGTTACATCAAAACGCTTGATCTTAACCTCGCCTGTTGCTTCTAAATCCGACAAGCAACAATCTTGCATAACAGACCAAGCATCTAACAAACAACTAAGAAATATTAGTGGCGAATGGTCCTCACCGCTCGCTCATATTGCACGAGATAGAGGTATATCTATACCTCTATCTCGTGCAATATGAGAACCTGCCCCGTCCAGTGCGTCTTCACCTGTCCTATAGTCGGCCCTATGGCTCATAACCGCGTCCCCGTAGGTGGCATTAGAGCTTGACCGGTGCTTGACTCATCTCCCCAGGAGGGGGAGGTGGACTGCTGGCCCCTGTCCTGCCCAGTCCTGTCCTGTCAGCGGCGGGCACTGGTGGAGGGTGAGTGCTGCCCCCGTTGCCTGGAGCAGCCCTGTCTGGAGGAGGGGGTGGAGGGGGGGGGCGGGGGGCCCTGCCAGGATCCAGTGGGCGTAGCCCGCCTGGAGGGGGAGACGTGGAGCCCCCCCTCCTCCCCTTGCTCCACCTGCAGGTGTAAGGTGGGATTACACACACACACACACACACACATGCACGCACATCAATAGATCTATGGTTCTATTGATCTATTCATCTTGATCGATTTAACTATCTATTTATCTATTTGCTGTACATTGATCTTATATCTATCTGTCTGTCTGTCTGTCTATCTATCTATCTCTCTGTCTCTGTCGCTCTGTCTATATATGTCTGTCTGTCTGTCTGTCTATCTGTGTATCTGTCTGTCTGTCTGTCTCTCTCTCTATCTATCTATCTATCTATCTATCTATCTATCTATCTATCTGTCTCTGTCTCTCTGTCTATATCTGTCTGTCTGTCTATATCTGTCTGTCTGTCCATCTGTCTATCTGTGTATCTATCTGTCTGTATGTCTGTTTGTCTGTCTGCCTCTCTGTCTGTCTGTCTCTCTGTCTATCTGTGTGTCTGTCTGTGTATCTGTCTGTCTATATCTATCTATCTATCTATCTATCTATCTATCTATCTATCTATCTATCTATCTATATGTCTGTCTGTCTGTCTGTCTCTCTGTCTGTCTGTCTCTCTGTCGCTCTGTGTATATCTGTCTATCTCTCTACCTCTCTACCTCTCTATCTATCTATCTATCTATCTATCTATCTATCCCTGGAGCAGAACGGGAGTGTGTGCTGCTCGGTGGATCTGGACTGCCTTCAGGACAACTGATCGCCTGCTCCTCCATCGCCCCCCCCCCCCCCCTTCCTAACCCTGCTTTGCTCCATCCCGACACCGCCCAACGGTCCCCGGCCTCCCAGACGAGCCGCTGGCCGGGCGCTTGGGCCGTCCTTCACCTGGGCCGTCCTTCACCGGCTTCCCCTCTTGTTCTGTGCCGCTACTAGCTGACTGACCATCGCCCCCTGGCTGTTGGGAAGGTGTAGCACACGCAGAGTCCGTATCGACGTGACGCAATAACTCTGTGGGCAAACACAAACACCAGCTGTAGGCACTCGTTAAACCACTGGAGTCGCTCCAGCGGAGGGGTACTCCATCTGCCTGCAGAGGGGGCTTGTGGGAATTGTGAATGTCCCTTCTGTTCCCGGGTGCCATGATTAGCATACATATCCCTCAGCGATAGATTATCCAAGACGATTAAAGATAAGTTGATGTGATTAAAGTGTCACACATGCCCAGAAAAACAACGTGGAACTGTCTCTCGTGCTACGCTGGACTGGTTCACACCTGCCCTGACAACACTGAAGCTCATGAAGCCGCCCCCCCCGTCCGTCCGTCCGTCTCTTCAGTGACCCTGCCTTTGGTCTGCAGCTAGGGGGCGCCACGCGTCACGCCGCGCCGACCCCTCCGTCCCTCTTCTTCACGTTAAACACGTCTCTCCCATGTGTGTGTGTGTGCGTGCACCGCCCTGTAGAGCGTTCTGTTGTGTGTGCCACGCCGCCGTCATATTGCCTCTTGTACAAATAAACAAAAGAACTCAAGCTGTCAACTGTGAAAAATATGAAAGGAGAACAAGTGCTGTACATTCTTCCTGTTATCAAGCGTTTCCACCATGCCACCAGGAGAGCAGACATTTGTACAGAAGATAACTGGAATGCAGCTTTTCCAAATGCTCCGTCCATTGATTTGATATGAAACACGGTGAATTCTGTAAATCACAATTTCCAAGCCTGCCTGCAAATGTTTTTACACTGCTTATACAGTTTTTTAATTATCATTGTGCTCATAAAAAACATAGAGTTGATTTAAGTGAATTGCTTTAATTACTTTACTGTTCTGTTGTAAATATTCTGTAAAATGAAGGATTCTGTAAAGAGAGCAAGAATATGTGAATATGTTTAACACTACCACAACTACTGAATACTAACGTGTTAACACAGAGAGCATTTCTATTGTTTTTGTTTATTTTTTACTATTTATTTATTATTCTTGCCTTAACCCTTTTAGCATGTACTAAGCACGGGGCGATATGAAAACTTCATGTCACGATTATCCTGAACAAAATAATCGCCATAGACAAAATTATTAAATTATTATAAATTATTAATTAACATGTAAAATGGCACTAAAACATTCTGGAATCACTTTCTCACCATGTATTAAGAAACAACTGTTTTATTGTATCATGTTTTTGTGTGATTGTTTTTGATTTGTTCCTAGTGTTGAAACACATCATATGTAATCTTTTTGTGTGGGGGACACAGTGGGCAAGATGAGCCTTCAGATGGAGTGGGAAGACACAGGCTAATGAATAAACAACAAAATCAACACAATTGGACTGTACACGTGAGCTACACAGCATTTTTTCAAGTCACTCGTACTTATGTGAGGATATTCATGATTAACCCGATAATGGACATGCACCCCGATACGATTACCGTGAGTATTTTTATCCCAATAAACAATATAATCGTATATCGTCCCATCGCTAGTACAATGTGTCTTTCTCCCTCTTAGCACAGCAGACTCCATTGTGGATGTGACTAGCTTGTATGCGCTGCTCTCCCTCGCAAAACAACAGGAATGTGTGTGTGAGAGAAGCAATTGTCAGTCTGTAACCGTGGAATCACCAGGACAACATGTCATTTTTTTCATCGCAGGCCATCTTTAAAGATGGAGCTGGCAATGAATCTCCCAAAAACGATGTACACTTGTAAAGTAAAAACAGAAAAGAAACAAGGAAAGAGAGAAAATCTAAAAGACATGTTGACAGTGTTCTTCACTTCATATTAGAACTTTCTGGATATAAAAGCAAGCCATTGTGTTATTTTACTGTCTCACACCTTTTTTAAGAAGCTGTCCTTGGGCTTTCTAGATCCAAATGTATGTGTTCTGGTTTTTAATCCTCCAGGTCTGTTGATTGCTATTTTTCAAACCTAACTGTACTCAACGCATTGAGTGTCATTTGACTTAAAGACTGTGTTGTGATAAGAGTTTGCTGTACATTTTCCTTTAATAAATATTTCAGTTGTTTGCTTTACTGCTGTGAATATTGGCTTCACAGTGTTTATTGATGCGATGCGGGCACACATGTTTGAGTAAGACTTTGATGCTGAATGTCAGTGGGTGATTGTGAGTCGGACAAAACGGGGCCTGTGTTTTGAGAGCCAAGTATCTGGAAAAACAACCAAAATGTCTGCCATCGCGCCTGAGACTCACGTGCTCCTGTATGTTCCCTCTCTGAGCGAAAGCCAGCGCTCCGAGCCCTGGGAAGTCTTTCATGTTGGAGATACCCCTGTTTTTCATTCCCGTATGAGTCTTTTGGAAGGTTACATTGCAGCAGATATGTAAGTGCGTCCTTTTTGATGCTTTAATAGAGCACTCGCCTTCCTCTCAGCAGCAGGTGAGAACTAGAACAAGAATAAAGATAGGTCACCCGGCTTGTTTTCATTCCACCAACGACCACTTCCCTCGGATGAACGTCTTTATCTCAGACAGACTTCCTTGCAGGGCGTGTGTGTGTGTGTGTGGGGGGGTGGGGGGGGGGGGGGGGTATCCTGTGTGTAAGGCTTTACGCTGAGGAGGCTGGTTCAGCCAATTACCCTGCTGTCACTCCATCGTAGAAGAAATGGGCCTCTTGCTCCAATGCGTCCCCCTCTCTCCCGGCCAGAATGACATGTGGCCATGCCCCCCCCAGACCACCACCAACACCACAACCTCACCCAGAGGTGTTTACCATCCATGGATCAGAACCGCGGTGGCTGCTGTCTCCGTGATGGACATGACTCTCTTGGCAACCGTTACATCATGGACTCTGTGGAGGAGAGTCACTCTCGTTACATATGCAGGTAACATTCTGCTCTGTGTGTGTGTGTGTGGGGGGGGGGCACTCTCTACATATGCAGGTAACATTCTGCTCTGTGTGGGGGGGAGCCACTCTCTACATATGCAGGTAACATTCTGCTCTGTGTGTGTGTGTGGGGGGGGGGCACTCTCTACATATGCAGGTACAATTCTGCTCTGTGTGGGGGGGAGCCACTCTACATATGCAGGTAACATTCTGCGGAAGCAGTTTATATTCAGATGCACATCGAGATCTGTGCATGTAAATTATCATTAAACATGCTAAAGATCAGGGGCCTCATTTAACAAGCGTGCTTAGAAATTGTTCTTACGTTGAGGTTTGGAATATTCCCACTAACAGTTTAAGGTGCGATTTATCAAACATTTGTACGAGCCTCTGAACTTCTAAGAGAATTTCCTTGATAAATCTCACCTGTTCTTAGTCTAAAAGCACCTGCACAACCACAAGCATTTGCATACGAAACGCCCCGAATTATCTAAATTCGTTGAATCGCCACCAATAAAAAGGGAGCTAACAAGTTAAACT
>JAODUK010061063.1:0-17701 GCA_027564635.1 Typhlichthys eigenmanni
TGTAGTTAAGCTTAATTTAACGTAGAGTAACTGGTAGTTTAGCTCACTACATTTTCAATGTAGCTTGCCCATCACTGGAAATCAGTCAAATAAATAAACAAAACTATCAACTGTGTTATTTTCTCTTAGAACAATAATTGATGAAGGCTATATTTATATCCACCAGTAGGTGTCAGTAGCGTTCTGGTGTGCGTGTGGCTGTGATCCCAAGAAGTAGATGCAGCCAGGTGCCTCAGATGACGTGACTGCGAGGAAGCTGACATAATACATTACATTTTCTGTTAGGTGAGAGAGTTAATAAAATTGTTCACTACTGTTCAGCACTGGCTTTAACGCATGTCATCACACACGTAGTTTCTATTCTTACAGTTTGCCTGGACTATAACTGACAGCAGCACCTGATATACAGTATATTGATATTGAATTACTGTCCACCCCTGTAAAACATTTTTAATAATAATAAAGCATAGCTCCACTTGAAAAAGGAAGACACTGGACAATGGACTCACCCACAGGCTATGGCACAACCTGAAGGAGCGTAGGCACACGCCATGACCCATGTGCAAGGCATGGTCACCGCATGTTCCTGTAAGTCACACACACACACACACACATACAGTACATGCGTGCACACAAAAGCAAACAGCAAGATGTAAACTGGCTTTAAAGTTTACAGCCATGAATTCATTATTCACGAAGTCTCTCTGAAATGTACACAGGCACACGTGCACTTACAGTATGCATGGTGCACGCACGCACGCACACACACACATAGGAAATCAGGAAATGAGGGCAGCTTTTAGTGTCTGCGTCACCCTGGGACAGGATTATGGTATGGCAACAAAACCTGGATGCCATTAAAGTGCACTCTGACACGCAGACACACAGATAGATAATCTTTAGTTTATTACTCTAGCCTTAATATCGCACAGGGGATATTACTGTGTAAGGTTTGACTCCAAATGGAACCATCCACATTAATAATCCGAACCATGTCTTTCACAATGGGTATATGCTTACCTTATTGAGGGTGTAACCATCCCAAACAATCACTTTTCCATCCTAGAAGAACAGAGTGAAAAGGTACGTACAGTATTAGAGAGGATATCTTTGTCTAGATACAGTAGGCTGGCTATACGGTAATACACTAAATGGATAGTGGGAAAAAATTATACTTTTTTTGCAGAACTTAATCAGTATTTTCTCCAGTTTGCAGAAGTGCCCTAAGTGTCAGGACTTACTATTAAGATACAGAGTCGAGGCTCTAACAAAAGAGAACATTCCTTATTGGTTTGTGTGTGTGTGTGTGTGTGTTTGTGTGCGTGTGTGTGTGCATGTGTGTGCGTGTGTACCTGTGAAGAGCTGACTAGACGACGCTTGTCTTTGCACCAATCCATGCACAGTACCTTGTTCCCATGGCCCTTTAAGACACGCCTGGTCTTAATGGTCAGAGCAGACAGCAACTCCACCTTCTCAGCCACTTGGTGCACTTTGTCGTAGATACACACACACACACTTTACGGTTAATGTAAAATTACTAATGCAGATTACCTTTCTGGTTTTGATTATGTTCCTGAATACCACTATTTTTACCTAACCTGAAAAATATATTCTCAATGTTGATTTCCCTGAACATATATAATCTTAAATAGTATATGTTCAAATAAAATAAAATAAACGTTCTAACTTATTTATTAATTACATTTTTTCATGTAATAATTTTTCAGTTTGGGACAACTGCTGACAGCTCAAGTATTGATTTTATTTTCTATTTTTGTTCATGCAGTCGGCTACTGAAAGCACCAGGATAGGCTCATCAGTCATCAATCATAACTGAAACAATTTGACAATGTGCACAACAAATCAGTGCTGATCAGTGAATAATCTCCGCAGAATGGATGCACTCACACCGAAAGAGGCTGCATGTAAAACAACCCAGACAAGGGTTCCCACCTCTCGTTACTCATGTAGCCTAATGTAAATCATTTGCTGATTTGTAAACATATTTGCACTCACGCTCTATATCGTGCAGCTTCGCGCGTTCCTCCTCCAGCTTCTTCTTCAAATTGTCGCTTTCGCTCTTCAGCGTCGTCAGGGTCTCCCCCTGCTGAAGCCCCTGACACGCCATCTTTAGAAGGAAAGGCAAACAAGGGAAATGGGGAAAACGGGACGACCGAGACCAGATGCGCCGCTCTCTCTCGGCTTGTCCGCTGCCAAGGCTCTCAGCCTCGGCCACAGATCTGAGGCTTCCGCGGTGACGTCACGCCCACGCTCTTACATCTTCAACCCCCCCCCACACACACACACACACACACACACACGCACACACACTCCACCACCCCCAGTCCCTCACAATTTCTGGGGCTATTAACAGATTAGAATAGATTTACGTTTAGGCTACATGCTCAAACATTTTACAATCATTTGGAATATTCACATACATAACGTTTTCCCGAATTGAAATGTTGGTTGAAGGTGGTCAGGCTAGCTGCTGTCAACAAGCATGCCCCCCACTGGACTGTCACTGCGTCACTGTGATAGTGTGTGGTTTCAGTGAGTGAGTGAGTGAGTGAGTGAGTGAGTGTGTGTGAGTGAGAGAGATAATACGGGTTGATGTCAGGCAAGTGGGGGTGTTTGTATCTGAGTGAATTGAATGTGTGTGTGTGTGTGTGTGTGTGTGTGTGTGTGTGTGCGTATGTGTGTGTGTGTGTTTGTGTCTTGAGTACAGAGAGAGAACCAATTTCTCTATCAAACAAGTAATATTGTTAATATTCAGTTCACTGGTCTATTTGTAGGGGAGACTGGGGATAGTTGTAACATGTTTGACATGTCTGAATCTTGGAGTGCTTTTAAGACCATTATTTCCAACTTTGATACAACCTCTTTACATGTATCTGCTATTAAATGCTGTAGCTTTTATCTCTACAACACAAACTGAAAATGCATGGTTAGTCTCAAATGCATGGAGTGAAACACTACAATTCAGTCCAGGTTAGTTGTAACATACTCTGGGGAGAAATGTCACTTTATGATTGACCCTGGGGTAAAATGTAACATTATGAAAACATTATGTAGATAAAAAATTACTTGATATTGAAAGATTTGTATTCAACACTTAATATATACCTTATATACCTTAACATAGTTGGTGTGTATGTGAGAGTACATGCATATTAAAATAATAAATGATTGTAATAATGCATATTATTCAATAATAATAATGAGATACAATTATTAGTGTATGTGTAATGTGTGTTTATGTGTATTGGGCCGTCAGTCACATGGCACTATTTTCTCTCTTCCAAGACCTAGACATGCTGAAATTCAATGAGAATGCATACTGTATTGGTGTTACAACTAACCCAGACTCGTGTAGTCATGAACTAGCTTCTCTTCAAGTATTAGCACCATTAAAAACTTGCAGCAAATATATCTACATAGACACACAAAACATGTGATTTAAGTTTGAAGAGCTTAATTTCATCGCAATGCAATCACAAAATAAATTATGTTACATTTTTTTTAAATAAACCAATCGGTGTCCAATGTTCTGTGGAGTAGCCTCCAGCCCCCTTTTGGGCGATTTCAATATGGCTGAAAATAGTCCTGATCACTCTCATAGATGTTCACGTTAACATCTTTTTTTCCAAAAATGCAGGCTCTTCAATGCATTCTGTATGACTTCCGGGAGTGCTTACACTAAAGTCTGTATACGTAATACAAAACGTTCGTAGGTATCTGTCAGCGATGTGTGTTGTCTACGCAACATTACCTAGAATGGTTCTGTGCCACACATAATGAGGCCCATACCATCTCCACACAGAAGGAGCAGTAGTTGATAGGCTCCGTCTTGATATAGATGTTCATCAGAGGGCTGGCTTGGCCACAGCGGTCGCAGGGGCCAAACGTAATGGCCATGAATGTCTGGTCACACATGGCTGCTCTGCTGGTCAGTTATGTACACCTTTAGCAAACACACACACACACACACACACACACACACACAGAGAAAACATCCAACATGTGCACCTATACTGTAAATTAGCATCTGGAACACCAGTCAGCTCAAATCTGGACTGTGGCTCATGTGTTTTCTGTGCTAGCGTGTGACCACTGTGGTCCTGTAGGCCTACTGTGTGTGGATGTTGGTTGTAGGCCTACTGTGTGTGGATGTGAACATGTGGTCCTGTAGGCCTACTGTGTGTGGGTTGTAAACCTGTATGTAAAACTGCACAAGGGATAAGTAGCTGGTAATCTGCTGGTAATCTGCATACTGATCCGTTCCAGAGAGAAAACAGTGGAGCATTGCTACTCAAAGCATGAACCACACTCGGTTCACACAGTCAGAACAAAAAGCAGTTTTATTTGGGTTGTATTTCATCACATCATAAATATTGGAAACTTTAGAGGGACATTTTTAATAATCTAAATTTAAAATTTACATAATGTTACAAAAAACATGCTGCATGAATACTATAGGCTACATGTTCAAATACACACATAATAATACACTATGCAGAGTACCTAAATACTGTATAATGCTTTGAGTCACAATAAAGATACAAGCAACAACAAACAATAAGAGAGCAATCAAATATGAACATATATGTTTTTGGCGTAATGCTATGATAGCTGATAAATTTATATTTCTATTCTGGCAACTAAAGTACCTAAGCCAGTATTTCATGGCATTCAGGCTATTTTACAAATGTCTGTATGATCAGGATATTTCCTTTTGTTCAGTTATTTTAAGACCTGCCACTCATGTCGATACACAGTACATTTTCTACACGCACACTTATATCAATTCTACAATAACAGAAAAACAAGAAATATCAACCTTACCTCACCGGGCCGACAATGTTTTTAGCAGTTGAGTCGGGTGAAGAGGATTGGAGATGAGGGACAGAGCAAGGTCGCTAAGCTTCTTACAGAAACATTTACGTTGCTGCAGAGGTATTATATATAGTTCTATGGGTTTTACCTTAAGGCCTCAGACCTGCACACTACATTTATAAAATAACCTACATGTAGTGTATTACAGATTACTCTTATTAAAAAATACTGTCAGTGACCTGCACCACTTAGTGCCTTTACATTGAGGTAAGGACAAGGCTTGTGGATTCTACATTTTGATTGTGCTACAGAATTACCTGCGAATGCGTGCAACATTTTGTAATCTTTTAATAATCCACATTTCACTAGAATTATTGTGACAGAAATAGAAACAGAAATAAAATACATTCCACAGACAGTGTTTGATTATTTTATTTTACTTTTACAGATTAGACCATTTAAACCTATTCCAAAGTGTCTTATGTGTGAACACATTCACTAAGCACAGCTACCAGAAACTACAAACAGTCCAGTTTGCCAAATGTACACGAGAGAGGCAACTACACCGACTAGCATGTTGCAGACGGTGCAGTTATAGGTGGGTTTGTTATTCTTTAGACCAGTTAACATTGTATTGATGATGTCATTGTTTGTTGATGATAATGATAATAGTTGGTAGTGTGTACTACAGCCAACAATCTAGGATGTAAAAGTCAGCGGAATGAGATTTCCGTCTGATCACAGAGCCCAGGGGAACGAAATGTCCCAGCTCCACTCAACAATACAAGCAAATTCATTTTAGACCTGGCTAGACATTTGTGAGCAATAAATCAGTTCAGAAAGATAGCCTGATAGTTTGTTAAAATACTGCTCAAAGAACTTTGTCACAAAAAAACAATGGGTGTTTTACAATTGTGACAAAGTTCTGAAGTTCTAATTATTTCACATGAAAACAACATCTTCTTGTATTTATACAGGGAATATGGCAGAATCATGCTACACCACAGCTCTGCCATAGATATGAGGACTCAGTACTTCTTCAAGTGTGACTTTTCCTGGGTAGAACATCCATATAACTTCCTCAGCAAAATATAAAAAAAGTGCATTTTGACGTACATCTTAAACAACGTAACACCAAGTGTATGACAAAAGGACACCTCATAAAAACACAAAAAATAAAATGCATTTTACAGTGACTTTCAAAAAACAAAAAAACACTGCACTAAGACAAAACACATAAATAATAATATGAAAATGTCATTCAGATAGCAAATAATTCAGATAAGGCTTTGTCCAGGACATGTGCAGCTAAAAATACAATATGCTTCATTAACGTTTTTTTTTTTTTAAACATTCATATGGATAAATACTTCCATATTGCCTTGTTCTTTTCATAACCAGTCTGCAGATATGTACAAATGGACCAAACTTTAAACCACCTATATTTCATATACTTTTAAAATGTAACAAATAATAATAATTATGGACCCAATAAGAACATTACATGTTTTTAGATTGCACCACATTAACAAATTACAATAAAATGTACTTCTTTATCACACATTTTCATTTGAAGCTTGTACCTGTCCCTGAATGGGATATTTCACCTTAGTAAGAAATAATATTTTGTTCATGGGTTACTCTCAGGATACATGGATACCATCACTACATTGAACTCTTCTAAACATATAGAGAAAACATGTTCGATAGAGGTCTTTAAGGCAAACAGCTTTGGCAAGGGACCATTCGTGACCAACTGCCAGAGGAGATCTTGACAATTGATCCACCAAAGTGAAATATCCCTTTACGGTGAGAAAAGTAAATGGACAAACAAGGTTTGAACGTCAAATGAAAGCCAGAGGTGAATCTGGTTTAGTGTTAATACTAATGGCAGAGCAGGATGGAAAATAAACATAAAAAGCACCAGACCATGGCAACGGGGATAAAGTAAACACTGACAAACAGCAAATTCCCTGACACTCTTAAAAAAGCTGACTCATCTACATAGAAAGAAACACATGGCAGGCAACAGATACAATGCACTGCAGGCCCCATGCAGGCTGTGGCAGACAAGCAGCACTGCTGTACAGTGCTATAGCGGTTCCACTGTACAAGGACCTCTACTGGCCCTATATTGTGTACGCACAGGCTTCAATAACCAATGTAATATTCAGCAGGTGTGTGACGCGGCTCATGCTAGCACTTCTAAAGTGAACAAGAAGAGCACATTTTCTGTATTGGCCTCTTGTTTGTGGACGGGGTAAGGCCGGTGGCGTCAGTGGCAATGCAGACTTTTTCGTGACAGTTGACCACAAGGCAGTTTTTCTTTCGCCCGGGCTTGTTATTTTCCTCGCTCGTCGTGACATCACTTGTGCCGAATCGGAGCGTGGGGGCACAGTAAACGGTGTGTCAGTTAAAATCAGGTGGCACAGTATTTGTTTAGTGTCAAATAAAACGTATTTGTCTGATCAGACCACGTCTTAGCGCAGATATAGACTAGGTTGTTAAGGTGCACTAAACAAGGATTTATTATTCCAATATTTACTTAATATTTTAACTATAACTACTTGGTGGTTTATTAGAGGTGCCAAATGTGGAATTGGCGACTCTGCACATCAAATTTCATGGGCTTTCTGGTGTGCTAGTTGTTCTTGACATTCGCCTTACAGTACATTGGTTTACCATGACAGAGAGCGTGCTACATTTAAAGGGAATAAGAAGAGATGATTTGATTGGCCGAAACTGAGACGGCCCCCACCACTCCGACTGACAATTTATTATTTCTAATCCAACCCTTTTACAGCAGTTCCGCCATTGTGCCCTATGACCCACACACCACATGTCCAGACTGCCATTAACTTTCACCATGCATATCTCTTTGCGTTTTACCCAGAAACTATAGGGCGTTATCATTTTAAAATGCACTCCTTGATTTGGGAAACCAATATTCAAAATGTTTTGTTTTGGTTTGAAATTACTCAGGTCCAAGTAACTACCCACTACCCTTCCCCACACACCTTCTCTACACCTCCTTCAATACTCAACAGTCCAAAATGGAAATCCAGGAGTGTCCCTTT
Source organism: Typhlichthys eigenmanni (assembly GCA_027564635.1). Classification (NCBI taxonomy): domain Eukaryota; kingdom Metazoa; phylum Chordata; class Actinopteri; order Percopsiformes; family Amblyopsidae; genus Typhlichthys; species Typhlichthys eigenmanni. Next base: position 7,914 of record JAODUK010061063.1, read on the forward strand.
AACAGCATACCTCCAAACTAGAGCCATTGAAAGAGAGAGCAACGCCAATGGAAGTTTGACATTTTTAACGTCACATGGTTAATTGAAAAGCAAAACCTACGGCAAAATAGTTCCAGCAAGTGCTTGGTGGGCAATATGAATATATTTGAATATATATGTATATTGGTCCTTAAAGCTGTGGTTACAGTGCTGGAATAGAACAGAAAGCAAAGTTGCAAAGTTCCATATTGGCCCAAGACCCAAACCAATCTTGACATTCTGCTCAACAACACATGGCCTAGCCAATATACTGTACACATTCAAGAAAAAAATAACACTGAAATAAATAATGACATGTTGATCCTAGTAAAAACATACGCCAAGCTGTGTGTGGAGCAGATATCAGAGCAGGGGACCAGAGCAGGGACCAGAACATGGACCAGAGCAGAGGACCAGAGCAGTCTGGTGGTGGTGGGGAGAGCAGGTGAGCAGGTGTGGATGCCTTCCACAGGATACAGCAGTAAGCTACATGCAATGTTTTGTTGTAGCATGTGTGTGTCTGTATACAGTATGCTTCAGAACCAGACCTGGGTCAAATATAGTTTTTAAGACTTAAGAATGCAGTCTTAATTATATTCTATTTAATAATAATAATGATAATAATAAAAATGTATTTCTATTGTTTTTCTGATGCATGAGAATATAAATATTGCAAGTCTTCCAAATAAATGAAAACATCTCTACTAACACACTATTTTACCCAGGTTCGGCATGTATGTGTTGTACTGTATGTACAGTACTGTATATTTTGTGTGTGCGTCAGTGTTTCCAGTAACAGCAAACCTTTGTCACGGCTGTAAACAGCATAGAGTACCCAACAGTTCAAAACTCGTGTGGCGTTTGAACATTTACCGTCCAATTCATGTCTCAGTTCAAATCTTTGCTACATTGGCGCTCTAGTTCATTTGCAGGCTGCACATCACAAAGTTAAGCAAGAGCCCCAACGTCACAATACATGGAACGAAACAATAAACAGTCACGCTCAAATGAACTGTGGACATGCTCATTGGATTCTACGAAGGTAAAACCAGCTATTGACATACAGTAAATATCCTATCATTAGGGACTAAAAACTAACGTGTCTTTCCAAAGACATTCACTCTCCCTGGCCTGAAAACAAGAGCGGATATTGGTCCTTCACATCTCACACACCTGCAGCAGCAAGAGACATCTTCTGGTTTGAAAGGAGGGTGAGGTGGCAAATAAACAAATACATATAATACTCTAGCATGATACATTTATTAATCATATTTATATATATATATTTATATATTTATAAGTATTATGGTACAGAGATGAAAACAAAGACCCATATAGCCTAGCTAGCAGTCACGTGATGGAGAAGGCTACCTTTTGCGCAGTGTTCCTCTACCGTGGCATATAGCAGAACTCCGGGTTACTGCACCACTCATGGAAAACAGAAGTATGTGTGTGAGTACCCAGTGGTACAAGAATTGACGAAATACCCTATTCTAAATCTCTTTTTTTATCTCTAATGTAATGGTACAGTCCCACAAGTAGACTACAAGAGAACAGCTATCTATCAACTAGAGGAAGAGCTGGGGGCAGCCAAGGTCAACCGTACAGGGAATAACTGGATTGAGGGGGAGTCAGGGAAACACTGACCTAGTCAGGCAGCTTCGCTAACAGGTGGGCGTTTATACAAGCAGGGGGAGTGATCGTAGCGCCTGTTAGCCTTGTGAGAATGCTGCTCGTATGAATGTCTGTCTGTGTGTGTGTGTGTGTGTGTGTGTGTGTGTGTCAGAAAGAGAGATAGAGAGAGACAGAGAGTGTCTGTTCCAAGGATAACAGGGGAGTGTTGTACTGTACAGAGTACACCTGGTCGGCACCTGGTCATATATTGTGTGCGTGTACCTTTTTGAGTGAGTGTGTGTGTGTGTGTGTGTGTGAATGTGTGGAGGGGTTAGACCCGCGTCAGGAAGCCCAGGTTGAGAGAGCCAGGGATCTGGATGGTCTCCAGGGCCAAGGAGGATGGATTGAAGGGGAAAGTGACAGGATAGATCATCTTGGTGTCCATCAACAGCTGGGGGGTTTCACAGCGGTCTCGCAAACGGGTCTGCAGGGAATAATATATGGTATATGGTTTTGGTTTTACTATAAGATAATATTATTATTAAAGGCACGGATATAAACGTGAGAATGGTTTCTGACATTTTTGTCCTTATATAAATATTCCCTTCCCCGAGTATGTGTTACTATATATATTTATCAGATCTTGATTCAAGGTTTTATGGTAATTTACACCTATATACTTCAACATACATAACAATAAATGTTGACCAGGGGTGTTGTATACATAATTGCACAAGTGCTATAAATTACCTGTATGGTTCTTATGAATGCGACAGACACTCTCTCCTCAAACTCGTTGACGGGCGTGTAGAGGTTCAAGACTTTCACAATCTGGAAATGAAACAGAAATGGTCACCACCTGAAGTGAGGTCATGACCTGACACTTTAGCCTTAGGGTTAGACAGATGAGTCACTTCTGGCTTAAGAAGTTTGCAACTAGTGTTGTTAGCATTCAGCTGAATGGCCATGGGGAATTCTAATGAGATAAGGCTATGATGAGAAAGATAAGAGGAAGTTCACTGACTCAATAAACCAATAATTGGGCTTAAAATAACTTCAGTGAAAGCAGCTCTCTCACTCTCCTGTGAGCCCAAATCAAGTAGTAGCATAATTGCAGGAACATACTGAATAGAGTAGGTACACATAGCATTGAAAAATATATGAATCTTTGTATAATTTGAAAAACTAACAAGACTACAAATAACAAATACATGAAAGAAATGAAACTGAAAGAGTATTTGAAAATGTGTGGGATAGCCAAGTAGTCTGGGTATTGGCCCTTTGGGTTCAAGTAGGTACCCTCTAAGATGTCTGACCCCCATGTAACACAGTCACTTAAGATGGCCCCACACTAGAGGATGTTTGGTATGATTCTGGGTCCGATTCGACATTCGCAGGCCAGTCAGAACCGATCATCTGCCCAAATTATCCTGTAGTGCGAGGGGTTTACAGACCGAAATTGATGCTGGCTGTTGCCGACTGGCTCGGAGGCTCCCATAATTCGAATTGTAAAAATCAAACATGTTTGAAATCCTGTAGTGTGAAGGGTACAGCGATTGGAATCAAAAGTCCTTATAGGCTCTGTAGTATCTCTGTTAACCCCAGCATAACCTCAGCCAATTATGTGTGAGCTGACTGGTAGTCACAACAACGTTGCCATAGATACTAGCAACCAGTAGCTTCTGTAGCTGTAGCCTACCTTCCAGATTGCGCTGCAAAAATAAAAAAATAAGCTGTGGTTTTTCCCTTTTCTAAGCCGTGCCTTGACTTCATCCAGTGTTATGTGTCTCTGTGCAAAATATAACAGCAACGGCGATCTGTGTATTGACGGCATGATTGACACCTCCCTGTTGGTTTTGCTCACATCTGAAATGCCTGGAATCGCCACTTTGAAATCGTTTGGGAAAATCGCCAAGTGTGTGGTCCTGCAACTAGTGCAGAGGTCTTGGCTGATAGAAACACGGCACAGGGACCCGCTATCACTATGGTGTAAAATATTTGGTTGCCGGACCAATAATATTTGTAGGGTGGCCTATAGTGCCTTGATTGTCAGATTTATATACAGTATTTACAACACAGGTTGTGTTTAGTGTATGTTAATGTACATTTTTGCAGGAAAATTAGTTTGGGATCAAATCATTTGGAGGACCCCCTGCAGTAAATCTGAGGACCCCCTGTTGAGGACCTCTGGTCTAGTGAGGGCTTATTTAGGATTCCAAATGTTTTTTTTTTTAATCGGTCAAATCAGAGGTGTGTTCAGAATTGGCGAACATAGCGAACGTTTGCGAACATATTTGAACAGTTTTGCGTTTGCATTGCGTTCGCCGCGAACGTTTGCAAACAAAAGCAAACAGTTTCGTTGAAGCTGGACGAAGGGTGACGGTTTAAATCTAACATTTTATGATTGTTTACACAAACCGTTCAAAGCAAACACGTTCGCCACTGTTCGACAATTCAGAACGCACCCCTGTCCTTATGTCTGTGGTACCCAGCGTTTTTTAAACCGGTTAAGATGTGAACGCCCTCCAGTGTGGGGCCAGCTTCAAAAACTCAAGCGTCTTGGTGAAGCAGTAGACTGGAGCCCCTTCCTCGGGAAGCGTGTCCGTACCTGTGCGGTGGTGAGGCCGTTGCACATGAAGCAGATGGCCTCTGCGTCTTCGTCAGTCTTCTTCTTGACCTGCAGCAGCTGGGCGGCCTGGATCAGAGGCTCCAGCGTCTCTTTGGCTCCGCACACCATCAGACTCTTGTCCCTCAGCCACTCCTCCAGCTGGCTCACGTTGTACCTGCGCACGCACGCACACACACACGCAGATGCATGCACATGCACGCACACACACACACACACGCACACACGTTGATGTTTACATGGTACAAAGAGAATATGCAGGTGTGTTCGGTGTCTGGACTTGCCGTGGCATATGTCCACGCACACACACACACACACACACACACACCATCAAGAAAGTAACCATCACAGTATCACACTACATTAAAGGGGTAATTGGAGATTGTTTTGCGGCCTCTGTTTTGGTTTCAAACACGAGAAGAACGTTACAACCCCTCCCCCACGCCCCTCTGCCCTCTGAACAATGCCACAACTTTCGTCGGCCCGATTTACTGCTGTGGGACGAAATTAAACGAAATGTCAATGGGACAAAATGTTGGATTGTCTCTTTATTGATTTGCATGAGTTGCAGGAAGGACAACACCTTATTAAAAGTTGGGCCATTTTGCCAAATAGGATGCACATCCACCCACACATCCACCCACACACGTCAAGGCTTCCAATGAAAGCAAAAGCTGAGTGTTCTCACAGCACAAATATCTGGAGAATTCCACCTGTAAACAGCCCACACTAACCACCGTGACATGGGAAAGGCTTGCCATTTGGTAGTGTGAATTCTAAATAGCAGCAAGGCTGTGAAATACCTATTTTGCTTTGTGTCCTTTACAGTGCCAAAACCAACACTAAATCGGCCAGATTTAAATGTATTTTAATTCTTGTTGAAGCAATGGTTGGGATATACGATCGGCAGCATTTTATCACCTGCCCTAATTTAAGGTCATTCTCAAGAATGCTTGCCAACTTCGAGCTCAAATCAAAACCAACTCCCTCAGAAGCTCTGCCCCCCAACTTGCAACACATTGCTAAGCCAAGAGCGTTGTTTTTGTGAGCTGCTTTGTTTATGCTCCCAATTTACAACCAGATTCTTTTTTCAGCGCGAGAACGGTAAGATATAGCGAAATGCAGGGAAATATTGGTGAATTTGACAAAAAGAAATATTAGCTTACAATTAGCTTACTGCCCACACCTTTAAGCCTTAGAAGTGAGCCAGCACTAATCACTGTGATACGGGCTCATTAAAAGTAAAGCCTAAAGCCCCCCCCCCCCCACGCACCTGATCTGCATGCCCTTGCTCCAGGAGCACATGTCCTTGCGCAGCAGCAGGTTGTTAAGCGTGACCGCACCGATGATGTAGAACTGCTGCTTGACCACCTGCTTGATGAGCTCGGGGTCCGTGCCGTGCTGACACATGGTGGAGTGGAAGGCGCTCAGCTGCCGCAGGATGAAGTCCAGCGTGTATGTGCCCTCGTCGGCGATGCTGGACGTGCGCTTACGCAGCCCGGTGGGCTTCACCCCCGACACCCCCTGGATGGTCTCGTGCTCCAGCATGCCGGGCACTGAGGGGCGCACGGCGCAAATACACACATAAATAATGCCCATACAGAAAAATTATAGGAAAAACAAACAATATTTGACCCAGGAATGTTTTTTTTTATTATTAAGTCAAGTCAATTTTATTAATATAGCCCTTAATCTCATTACAGTCTTAATGGGCTTTACAGCCTACATTTCACATGGAAACAAACAACACCCCCTTAACCTGCTCCTCCACCCCTATTTATGTTTTTAGTCTTCATACTGCAGGTTTTTACGCACCGAAGATAATAATGCGTAATAAGTATTTATTGATGTACACTATCAAATGGCTCAGCTACAACACATTAGCACACTCACCATTGCCAGTCTCATAGCACTAACAGTGACGTCTGGCGACAGTCATGCATTGCGATGATTCTGTAGAGCAGTGAGTTAGTGTTGCTAATAGAAACACACGCACACACACCTATCATGGGCTGCAGGATGTTTTCCATGCATTTGATCAGCTGCTGGTAGATCTGGATGGCCAAGTCACTGATGACCTGCCTGTACTCTGCCAGGTCAAAGTTGGACAGACAGTGGTCATTCTGTCTGGGGCTGTTGTGCTTCATGAATGCCTGGGGAGCGAACACACGCACGCACGCACGCAAAGTTAAAGTACAAAGTACTGTAAATGTGTCTTGTATCTGTGAATGAGAGAATGCTTGTATGTGAGAGAGAGAGAGAGATAGAGATTGAGAGAGAGAGAGAGAGAGACAGTGTGTGTGTGTGTCTCACCACATCTCCACTGTACTGCTTCAGACAGTGTAAGAAGCGGCAGGTGTTGGACAGCCAGAAAGACACGGTCTCAAAGTCGTCCCCGCGTTTCTGATCAGGAGAAGATGACACAGCTTTTAGAGAACCTTCTCTCGCGGCTGTCACAAACACAGTACTACACACTAAACCATATTTACGTTTAGAGAACCTTCTCTCGCGGTTGTCACAAACACAGTACTACACACTAAACCATATTTACGTTACTGTACTATTAATACTTTCTTCTCTTGCAATTAGTTTTACATTTACAGCATTTAGCAGACACTTCTAAAAGTAACATAGAAATAGTACAGGATTCAGATTTTCCTATTTAATATCTTAAAAAAAAAAGTGTTTATTTTCTATTAAAAGCAGGGTTATTAATTATTTTGAACGCTTGCTAACCTCAAGCTCAAATCAAAACAAAATCCCTCAGAAGCTCCCAGCCCATACATTAAAATACATTGCAAAGCTAAGGGCATTGTTGTTGTGAGCAAAAGTTTGCCACTTTGTTTGTGTTCCTATTTACAGAGCCAGGGCTGTGTAGAAGTACCGCCTAGCGAAATGCAAGATATATTAAGAGACTAAGAGATATTTGGTAAATTTTACAAAAGGTGTATTAGCTTACAATTAGCTTGCAGTAGCTGACTATACCTTTAATAGTCTAAGAGTGGTAGTACTAGTACTAACACACAGTAAACGTAATATTACTGTTTGCTAGTAATAAACAAACAGAATTTAATGCATCACATGTACGTACGCCCACCCACCTTGAGAATCTTCTTGATGCTGTTGATGGTGGAGGTGAGCAGCGTGCGGACCTTCTGGTCATCGTTGACGTAGTCGGCATGCCTCAGACACATGAACAGGATGTAGGCCGGCAGACCTGGGATAAGGTTCACGGCTACGCCGCGAGGCTTCAGCTCTGGACACGGGGACAAGGCAGGTTGGAGACTCAGGCGCTTCATTCGTAATAATCTTCCCCAACTTGTTTTTATAAAAAGGCCCCATTTCAAACCTGGCACGCTTGTTTTACACAATGACTATGGCTAAAATGACATGTCAGTTATTTTATGAAATGTGGCTATTGAAATAAAGTAAAATGTGAAATGTTTACAGAAGACAGTGGGTTTTAACACCATTCATCTAAAGCAGGTTATGGGTCAAGAGTTTCTCTCTTCAGTTTCAGCCTGAAAATGACTTTAGACTGCAGACACATCTGCTGAGCTTGAAGCACTTACAATAAATACAGTAACCCCATTGAATCTAATCTAATAGGTGGCACTAGGAACTCCAGTGGAAGCCTTTACGAGTCTACGGGGACACATAATGACTCCTTAATGACATGCAAATGACTCCTTAGTAGAGTTATGGTTTGGCGTAATGGCCGAGTTACCCAGAATGAGGTTTTTGACCAGTTTCGGCTCATCCTCCCTCTTGTACTCCAGCATGCCTTGGAAGTCTTTCTCCCTGCGGGGAATGTTGACAGGGTGGATGGGCTCATCCACCATCTGCCCCGGGGACGTCTGTCCCTCTGTCTGACCGGCTGGCATGCACACAAACGTATGCATACAAGTCAGCGTATTTGTGACCAATCGGAATCATTTGTGGCCATTGTATTGCAGTGGTGATATTAGCCACATTAGTTAGCTGCGACCGCACTCACTCACCTCCCATCTCGCCAATCCTCTTTGAGTACACCTTCAGCTGTTTCTTCAGCTTCCGGATGGTTCTGTCTTGCTTCTCCAACTGCTCCATCAGGTCCTGACACACACAGAATGGAGGGAAGCGCAATGTTTTATGTGGAGAGGAAACGAATAAGGAGTAGAGAAGGAAACAGATAGGATACAAAAAAAAAACACAAACAAACAAAAGAGATAGGAAACAAGTGTAGGGTCAAAACAAAGCCAACTCTGTCCATCACTACCATGCTGAATTAGTCAAGAAATGCAGTCTGCCTTTGGCATGTCAATCCCCAGTGGCAAAAAAGAACACTACAACTACTACTATGCCACACTACTTCGTGTGGTGTAGTAGTGTGCTATTAATTAAAATGTCCTTCATTTCGTACTCTTTCTACAACACTGAATACTTTTTTTTTTAAATATGCTTTTTTTTTGGCTCCTTACTTAAAAACTAAAGTAAAATGTGGTTTATCTGCAGTAGAAACATTTAACAACAATTATTATTTGTTATTCATCATCACTGTCTTTGAAAATGCAGTTATTTCTCTGGGGAAAGCAAACAGATGGAAGAGGATTCATTTGCTGTCTGTTAGGAGAGAAAAGAGTGCAGAGTGCATCCAGCTGTGGGTTAGAGGTCAATGCTGTTGTACGTTAAGAACACACACACACACACACACACACACGCACACAAACCACTTAGTTTAGTTGGAAAACACATGCAAACACTCAGTCACACACAGGCTCATTCACACTCAGCGACAGACACACATATGCGCGCACACACACACATGTACACACTGTCTCTACATACAACCATCCGTCGTAAAATGGTGACTCGCGCTTCTCGGGATGCCGGGGCGTCGTCGGCCATGATTTCCTGCCAGGTGACATCGTCAGGTGAGTGAAAGTGGGTCTACAGCACACTAAGCTTTGGTGGCTGGCCCAATGCAGACACCTTTAAAGCTGCATTAGATAACTGCACAGCTCGTTGAAGTAAACGTCACTCGATTTAACCGTCTGTGTAACATGTAGGCCGGTGTTCCCCCAACACTGGGCCTGGAGGCCCCCTGCCCTGAATGTTTATGGTTAGTCATAGTCATCTGTCTCTGCAGAAGCCTGACAACGACCCATTCATTTGAGTCAGGTGTGTTGGAGCAGGGAAACATCTAAAACACGCAGGGCAGCGGGCCCCCAGGGCCTTCATTGGGAAACACTGGTCTATGTGATAAACAACAGAGGCGTGGTTTACCATTGCCTTTTTTCACATAGTTGTGTGTGTGTGTGGTGGGGAGGGGGTGGAGGATGCTCGTACCAGGTTCTCATTGGTCAGCCGGGTGATCTCGTGCTGCAGGCTGGCCTCGATGCGAGCCTCCGGGGGCAGCTGAAGGTTCTGGGCCAGCAGCTGCTGCTGCCGGTTGTTCTCCTCCTTGACGTTCTGCAGCTCCCCGCGCAGAGACTCCACCTCGTTGTCGTGGCTACGCCGCTGGCTCTGCAGCTGGGACTCCAGCAGCCTG
>JAODUK010061074.1:0-17699 GCA_027564635.1 Typhlichthys eigenmanni
TGTTTACTGTCTTTATTTTATCTTTGTAATTAAAACCTTTCTTTTATAAACACCACCGTAGTCAAGCTTTTGTCACATAGATATAGAAACAATTCAGCAAACTATATCATAACAAGAAAGCAGTGGAATTGCTGTGTAGTTTGAAGGTTTGTTGTCATGGATGTTTAATTAGCCAAAGAGATTTTAGAACTAAACCAACAACTGACCTTTCTGATTTTAACCAATCACAGCCAACCTTCTTCCTGATGTTGTCAAATAATGTAAAACTGAGCTGACTCATGTTATTAAGGACGTCTAGCTGCCTCTCCAAAGCTTCAAATAACAGCCTTGTCACACCGATGGTTGCCATGGAGACAGGGCTCTTGCATCAGCAGGGACCAAAAGAGAATAGAAGGGCTCAAAGTGGGCTCTATAGGTCTGATCCTCCCCCTGGCCTGTGTCTCTGTATATTTCTACTTTATTTAACACTTTCTACGTTGAGGGTTTTTCACAGATGTTATCCGTAATGGGATTCAGCTGAATACATCAGCAAGATCAGCAGGACAGTTAATTTGTTTCTATGTTACGTTGTTCCATTCAACAAAACAAATCATTTGGCGGTCTGCTATTAAAACATTGTCCAAGGACGACTCTTAAAAGACTCCATCATCAAATGAGCACGGATTTGTCCACCTCATTTACACATGCAGTAATGACCTATTGCATAATGGCACTAATGGAGCTGAACACGTCATTCAAGAGGCATGGAATTATCCACCACCATGCCTATAGTACCTGAACTGATACAGATTCATGTACAGTATAGAGAGAAACATGAAGGCAGAATGATGTTTTCAGCGCCTCTCCACGAATTAAGGGAATTTCCGGTAATGGAAGCCACATCTCCAAGGAGATTAAGGACATTAATTAGTTTACTGTACAAAAGAATAGCATTGCAATATACTAAATGCATGACTTTAGCAGTGTAGCACTGGTAGAAATGTGTATAAATGACTTGTGTAGCTTTAGAGGTGTGACAATGTCTAATGCATGCCTGCTACACTAAAGTTAAAGGATAAAGCTATGACAAGAATATTGCTGATGTATGCTGTGTGCACGTGCTCCCATGAGTATGCATGTGTGCCCACACATGGCGATGATGGGTGCGAGCGTGCGCATACGTAAGCACCACGCACACACGCCATGCTTCTCAAACCACCTACACGCGTGAAACCTCAAATTCTACAAACCGCCCAGGCGTGAAATTGGAGCCCAGGCCGTATACGGCACAATCAAATCTCGCCTTCCTCCTCCACTGTCCACGCCAACATCACCTGATCTGGTCTCCCAGTTATTGGCAAACGGCTTGACGCACAATACAATGAACCAGCACTCTCATAACATGCGCTGTGTGCTTAGCTATTCTATATTCCTGCTTTCTAAAGGTCCGTTATACTGTGGCATCCCAGCTTGCAACAGTGTCAGACTGTGCTGAACTGTATATGAATGCTGTGCCAGAAGATCGTATGCTTGAAATTGTGTAATATTAGCCTACATTTAATTCATGTCAGATTATACAGAATAATAGTGTTTACCTGTTACTTCAAATGTTTGAAAACATTTTGGAATAATACATTTTTGAAAGTTATGTTGTCTTTTCTGGTCAAATTTGAACTTGACCGGAGATTATGTTTACATTGTGATCATGGTAATTTTCATTTACGATACACTTTATTAGTTTTGTATAAATTGACAAATGTGATACATATACGTTTGATATAGGCTTGATATACGTACAATTTCTCATCTATAATGTAAAGTCAAGTTACCCATTTGCATATGTACTGCATTGTAGTGGAGATCGCCAGATCTAGGTTTTTTCATAATGTTTAAAGGGGTATTTCAGTCATCGTCTTTCCGTTTTCGAAGCATTCCTGATCTCTAAAACATCACTAGGTTTGTTTCCTTCCTTAGAAATATGTCAATAAACGTTTTAAATCATTGTTAGCCTATAGCTCTCACTGTCGGTACCGTTATTCGCATCCAAGATGTGGGCAGTCATACTGGTACGGAGCTCTTGTTTAGGGGAGGGGAAAAAGCAAAACTCAAAATAAGAGTGACGCAACGAATAAAATCACAAAACGTCTTTTTTTTTTTAACTGTGTTTAACGTATTAGGCTATTGTACAAAAACAATGCAAAATCCACAAAATGTTGATTTTGTCTGCAGGGGAGCTTTAATTTGATCTGCCAAATGTAGAATGTGAACCCAGTTTTAGACCAGCCCAGTCAGTTTTCCAGCTACACAATTTGTTCCACTCTGCATATCAGTGAAAGATCTCAACATCTTTCATCACAGAGGCAGTGCTAAAACAACAGTACCGGTAGGTATCAATCAAATCATTGATTTGTTTGACCTTTATTTTACCAGGCAAGTTGACTGAGAACATATTGATTGGACAACTCTCAGCCAATCAAAGCAAGTGACACACGTGAATGATTCTAGAGAACGCTTGCTAACTTCGAGATCAAATCAAAACAATATCCCTCTGCAGCACCCTGCCACATTGAAATGCATTGTGAAGCAAAGCGTATAGTGCTGCAGCTTCACAATGTTTAGCACTCCGTTTATGCTCCTATTTACAGAGCCAGGGCTGTGTAGAAGTCCTCAACATCCTGCGTATATAATTTGCCTGGTCACCTTCCTTCAAGACGGACATATTATTCTGCTCTTGTTCACTCACCTTGAGCTTGTGTTCATGTTCTTTGTTGACTCGAGCCAGCAGCTGGGCTTTGCGGCGGTTCAGGGCGTCGATGAGAGCATCACACTGCGCCACTAAACAAGCCTCGAACTCCACTCCATTCTCCTGCAGCACAAACACAGCCCACGCTCGAATAGTATCACAGAGGCAGTTACAATAGACAGATATGGATGTTAATGGACAGGTTCCCAATGTTAAAGTACCAACCATATATGTCTCTTTCAGCCATGTAAACCAGCTGATCCTAATTAATAGCACTATATTTAACGAGGCACAATCAGGAAGGAACTAATTCATTGTTATTATCAGATGGGATAATGAATGTGAAGCAGATACCATTTAGATTTCTGAACCATCTTTTCCCCAACCACATTGGAACAGAGCATGTCATGGAGGATATTTGTGGTGAATTATGAGAAGCCGCAGAGACAGAAAATTGTAGCATCCCCGGAACACAACAAACTTAAAAGAAGAATTAACAACTACCCACACAGATAAATCTGCATAATGACATGTACAGAGAATCTACCGTGTTTGAAACATGGCTGCCATGTGAGAGCAGATGCACCGGGCTATGCTGAAGAAGACATTTGGCTGAAGGAGTGAAGGGTTGTATGACAGCCTTGGAGTGGGCGTGTGTGTGTGTGTGCGTGCATGCGTGCGTGCGTGCGTGCGTGCGGGCGTGTGTGTGTGTGCGTGTGTCTGTGTGTGCGTCTGTGTTTGCGCATATACGTGTGTTCGAGGTGGCTTATAGTCAATCTACTCTTCTCAAATGAGACGTGAAGTATTTCATGAAAAATGTCTCTCATTACACAGCCGGGTTTTACCCCGGTTGCGTTTTTCACAGTTTGTAAAGTAGGTGCAATCATCTTGATTTATCACTACGGTGGGAACGCTATTGGAGTAGAAAATAGTTCACAAGTGTAGAGTTCTGCGGGTCATGAGATGATTATTAAGATATAAGGAAATCCATTTGTTTTATTGATACTTATATTCTGTTCAGTCAGTGGTGTTGGCTATGGCCATTATCTCACATACTGTACTGTATGTGATTTGTACAGGTTTATAGCTAGTTTGAGAGGTGCTGTGCTTCCTGGTTTCACTCATGTACACTGTGGTAGCCCTCCTCCTCCTCCACCTCCTCCTCCTCCTCCTCCTCCTCCTCCTTCTCCTCCTCCTCCTTCTCCTCCTCACCTTCAGTGTGCCCCACCCTGACGTCTCTACCAGTCGCCCTGGAGTGTCAGCAGGCTGCGTGACATAAAAGACCAGTCAGACACGTCAACTAATCCCAATGTCCCCATCTAATCCCAGGTTCTAGTCTTACCACAGGCTGGGAGCTACAGTAACAGAAGTTGCCACCCGCCCTCAAATCAGTGTTCGTGTATGGTCAGTGGCGATAGTGTACGTGCTTGCTGTTTCCATGACAACATACAACTCGGCACTGATACTGTGCGCGTGGCCCACAAGCCTGGCGAGAATGAGAAATTAATTTGACCGAATGTGATTGGAATCTTTGTTTGGATTCTGCTTTTGTTTTACCAAAGTTGTGTTCTGCACCGCGCGAGACAATGCTCGTTTTCATGACAACCACGTTCTCGGCTTGAGCTATGAGCCTGCCTGAGGAAATTAAACGATATCCTGGTAATGTTCACCTACTGTATACAATAGTACAAAAGTTTCAGACGCTACCTTTACAAACACACAACGACGTGATCAAATGTAAGATACATTCATAGGATTGTTCTCTGTAAAGGCAATATTCATATTTGTACACTGTAGTGCTGTATATGGGTTTGGCTGTAACACATGGCACACAAGACACTAATAGTCTGTAGTCTGTGTGTCTGTGTGTCCTGCCTCTACAGTGGTATGTCTGTGATGTGGCTCTCCCAGAAGACAATATAGGAGTGGCAGGTCAACAGGTCAATGCGTAGCTCAATGAGAGTGTGTGTGTGCATGCTTACAGTATGTAAACGCACTCCTGTGTATACAGGGTTTGTGTGTGTGTGTGTGTATTGTACGCATTCACTATTTATTATTGTGTGCATTTGTATGTTTGTATTGTATTTGTTCAGCATGTGTGTGTACACTGTGTGTGTGTGCGTGTGCGTGCGTGTGCATCGTACGCATTCACTTTTTATTAATGTGTGAGTTTGTGTGTATGTATTGTATTTATTTAGCATGTGTGTGCACACTGTGTGTGTGTGCGTGCTTGCATGTGTGTGTGCATGCGTGTGTGTGTATTGTATGCATACACTATTTATTAATGTGTGAGTTTGTATTGTATTTGTTCAGCATGTATCAGTGTACAGTGTGTGTGTGCGCGTGTGTGTGTGTGCATTGTACCTGAATGTGCTGCACCATGTTTCTCAGTTGAACCAGGAACTCCTTGGCCTCAGTAGCTCTGTCTGACAAGCCGTTGAGCGCTTGAGACAGCTGACCCTGTAGAACATACACCAATCAATGTACTGTATGTACAGTATCCTCCAATCACATTAGCGTACTGTACATTATAGGACAGGCACTAGACTTAAGATCAGAAAGAACATCATCTAAACACAATGTCCAGGTGCATCTTTGATTATATTATTACTGTATTATTGCATAATTGTCCTAAAACTACTCTTTGAGGCAACAGTATGGCCATAATACAAATTATACAAGTATATTAACAACAGCTTGGACACTCTCTTACTGTATATATTATAGCTCTGGACATCTTATGTAAAGGACAGTGTGGATTGCATTTCATTCCCTAAGGGGGGAAATGTAGTGTAGATCAACTGGAAAGACACTTACATAGAGATGAGCTGGACTCACTACCCACACAAATATATTAAAGACATTTTCCCAGGCTAATTCACTACGGACCTACACAGTATTACTGTAGTTGTGTAAAACATTAACACATTGACTATTTGTCATAGACACTGGTGTCATCATGTCAGGCCATAGTTAATTTGAGAATGTCTCGGTCCACTTCTCCATCATTTGATTATTCGATTATTCCTTTAACCCGCTGGGCATCGTGAGGTGAGCACAGTGCAAATAACAGGAAATGCCATTCGTCTAGCTGTGCAGGACGACACATACACATACACACGCTTGTTTGGTCAGAAGAGGGTCAGTGCAGCGTGTCAAGAGGGGTTGTGTGAACATGCGGCCTGCCTCAGCCCCCACCCTTTGGGAATGCTGTTTGTGGACAGGACAGACACAGGCTTATTGTCCTCTGAGAGTCGAGAGTAGTGGGCTGCTTTGGAGCAGAAGGAGAAGAGCAGGAAGAAGCCCAGTATATATATTTGTATTTTATGCTCCCGTAATCTGATGGGAGCCATGATCACCTTTGACCTCAGGATTTGGGAACCCATGGCAGCTGCCCCAGGCATAACTCCAGCGCGCCAGGGGACTGTTTAAGCCGGTGACAGCTGAGCAAAGACCCTAATGTAAACGTTCCAGTATCGTGGAACTTGAAGCAGCTTCCTCTGCGTCAGCCTGGGACTGACATTCCAGCAGAGCCAGACGTCACTAACAGGGCGAGGGAGCTACACGGGAAGTGTCCCAAAAGCTTCGGTTTAGATCGTTTTCAGGCTATAGATAGAGGACCTAGAAAGCAATATATGGTATACTCAAGCATCTATTGGGTCTTGAAATGGTTTTCCTTACAAGAAACAAAAACATGCTTGACTGAATATTAGTCTAAATGCAGTATGGTGACAAAATACAAATATAGATTACATTCTGAAGTTATCATTACGTGCCTTGAACCACCAGGGCACAAAAGCAGGGTCTCATTCTCCGAGACAGCATTCTAAATTCCCCCAGCGACGTCAGCTGCATTTGAGCTGGATCACCAAGCAGCCACCACAATTTAGAGATCCTGTCAATCACAATCGACTCTGCTGGCTCCACCAGATGTCAGTGGGTACATTCACACCTGGCCTATCAGCCATCTACAGTGCTGTCTCGTGCCCTTTCATTTCTCCAATAGGCTTTTCATTTATCTCACACTCTCACACTGTGTGTGTGTGTGTGTGTGTAACTGTGATGGACATCAAATGAGCCCTTGCCTTGTGTTGGGTGACAAGAACGCCAAAGCCACGAGAACAGTAATAATTTCCCCACAGAATCTGCCAAAACCAGGTCAACGTGATGCAAGGAGAGTATGTTGTATTTTGCTCAGCCAGTAGGAATACAGTATGCTTGCTGAAGAAGGCTGTCGTCATATGACAGACTTACAGTAAATGTGCACAAGGTTGCATCCTCCACACATTTCATTTCAAAACATCCGTGTCGCTAAGGAGCTTGAGGAAGAGGTGGTTTTATCTGTTCTGATCTGATAATAGATCATTTGCAATGGGTAGTTTTGAAGATGAAGAGCAGTGAGAAGGAAGCAGTTTGAAATGTCATAGTCTAGGCAGCAGGTTATACAACATTAATTAGCATAATCTGAGTGGCAGTTTGCTTTAATTATATGACCTTCTTTCTAATAAGTTTATAGAAGCGTAAATGTAGGTGATATATTTCTGGTTTTTCAGAAAACAACTGTAACCAATTCCTCCTCCATTGTTATCACATCCTGCTATTTTTCCCCATCTAAGGAGCATGATTGGACAAAGCCAATGCACACGCACATGCATTTAATTTACACAGACCCGTTTTCACGTCAGCCTCCCCTTGTGGCCAAAATGATACACAATCACACACTACCACTTTATGGAAACCAAAGCTCTCAAAACGGTACTGGGTTTGAGACCACAGCTTTAGAGGGGGAGAGGCCAAAATGGCATAGCAACTGAGGAGTTATTCAGACTGATTGATGAGAACTATTAGTAAAATCTTACCGTGCATGATATTTACATCTCATCACACATGGATTTGCAGTTTAACATCTCTTAAAAGGGAATGAAATTTAGTGTCACGGTACGATGGATACGCTTGTAATTTACTTCCGCTCAATGCACAGATTTAATGCCATGTGACTTACCGCCGGCCCTGGGGGAAAACACGCATCTCTCCCAGGGAAAGTCCAAATAAACACATCATGCAACATTGGGGCGGAGAGGAATGTGCTGGAATGTTTGGAGCATCCCCAATCTCAATGGCACAGGAGTTGTGGGGTCCTAGAATGCTCCGGCTATTTAGAGTCACTAATCATCTTGGTAATTAAGCAGAGTGGGAACACATGCGTTCTATGAATGATTCACCAGCGGCTGCAGGCCCATCCTGTGTTTCCCTGCAGTCAAATGAACAGGCCAGTCTGCAGCCACAGGGAAGCAGGGATGTCAGTGAGGCTTCAGAGCCTATTTAGATAAAAGCCCCCAATAAGAAGTAGGTTGCACAAGGACAGATGAAATAGGTACTGTATAATGTCAATAGTAATTCTATAAAAGTAAAGAGAATAAAACCATTTTATAGAACTAATTAAAGAGAACTGTTACATACAAAATGCCCAGAATCTAGTAAGCACTCTGGCGGACATCTCAGTGCAAAGATGTACTCTTAGTCTCCATGGCCTACTTTCCAAAAGCTACATTACCTTGCAGTGAAAACAGGCCTGTTTCCCAACGCTGCAGGATAAAAGCATTCACTAACGCTATTCAATAACACTACTAGGACCCATTATACTGTTAAATACTATAACACCAGATCAGTGATACGGTAACTCAAAACACTTTGGTCACCACTTTATGTTCAACAAGATCCCAAATGAAATGAAAGTGGCTGGTGCATTATTCATCTGCTACTGTATATCTATACTGTCATCAATAATTCATAAATTATCGTTAACTATCCACACAAAAAGTTTTACAACAAAGACAGTTTTGATGTAATATGATATTTAAATGAAAGACAGATATGATGGCACCAGAAATCATATATTCTTGTCAAACCCTGAACTAAGCAAGGACGTTTGCCTCTCACAGGAAGTGAGTCTGTCTATCTGTCTGTTGTGGATAGTATCAGCTAAGTACAGCTTGTCTAATGTATGTAGATGTGTGTAGACTTCAGTATATTTTGCATTCGGTCTGGTTGCAACATACTGTAGGCCTATTTCCAATTACTAGATTATTGGAATAAAGATTATAATAATAAAAGTGAGAGAAGTGGGTCATAACCTGTCTTGAGCACATGTTCACCAGATTCAGGTTGCCTTCATCATGCGTGCCCCAAGTTACAGAACCTAATGAATAATTCTGCTTTAAGACACCAATTTCTGACTTGCATATAGTAAAAAACGGAATTAACAATTAACAATGATTCTGAATGTATTGTATGTGAATGTGGCACATTTTAGTTTAACATCTGAATTATATTAAGTATATAAAATATTATGTCTGCCAATTGTAAATGTAACTTTCTTGCTTTTTCTGCCTCTCACTTGTATTCTCGCCTATTTCCCTAGCTCATTCCACTTTACAGACACTTCACTGTCTTTACATGACAGATGGAAGGGTAAATAGGACAGACCATCATGGAGGACCATCAAACAAACAGTTTTTGATGCATCTAACATGCTGTGAGACGTCGTTCTCCACAGACCGTAAAGTGTCCGGTTCATAACAAATATCTGCAACAGTCTTTTAACTGCACAGAGCCCAGAGGACCTGCTTCAGATCCTGTCTACAGGATCACAGGGCTATTATTACACACATATATTAATACACATGGTCAACAGAAAAGAAGATTATGACAATGCATAATGTCAGTCTGGGAACTGAGCAATCAAAATGGTCCTTATACAGGTGTCAATCAAATCATTAGAAGGTGATTGGACTATTCAGAAATACAGTTGACAATTATTTTCCAAGTACTTAATTGCCAATTATATTAAATTAACTACCTACAGGACCCTGATTGGTACTGTAGGTTGTTTATTATACCCGACTTCAATTATTAGTTCCCAGGCTGATACTGTATTTACAGTGGAGCAAATCGCTAGATGCTAGAGCTTCACGATGGCTTTACCAAGCTAACATCTCAGACCGAGGTTGCACTTTAATAAAGGGAAGCCTATTGGTCTGAGAGGTTACAGTATCTCCCACCTAAAATGTCTCAAGTTTGATTTACTACAAGATGCCTAACATAGTGTACCTGCTCATAAATACCTGTACTTACTGTAAGCAGGTTTGGATAAGTATTAGTGTGCTAGTGTCCACACATGCTGTACAAACAGACAGACAGTCTGACTGTCAGACAATCCTGTCACTTTCCACGGTAGATGAAAGACCACGGAGGACGGTAGGAGTCATTTTGACAGCAGCTGACTTTTAAAGAGGTTTTTTCTCCTCGACTCCCACGGCGCTTGAATGCAGACGAAGGCTGCTCTCACTGGCCTTACATCATAACCTGTCATCCCAAAACCCTGAGCTGTGCTGAGTCTGACAATGGCAGAGCACAACTGAGACAAATCTTCAAAGTTCATCCCCAAGTCCTTCTCCTCTGTCCTCATTAACCTGGTTTCTGTTGGGGCATCCTTGACAGGGGTTTGTGGAGCAATAAGGTGAGTTGGAATCTCCGTGGAGAGCATTTGTTGTGTGTGTGTGGGGGGTGGGGGAGGTTATTCTGAGGGGTGTTTGAGGGGAGAGCATTCTGGAGATGAAACACAAGTCAACATGCAAGGGCAGCGAATAAGAGGGAGGGAAATACGGCACCAAACTTTCCCCAAATTATAGAGTTCAATCAGACTCTTCGTTTGGACAGCTTCAGGGGTTGTCCAGGTTAAGATCCCTTTCTCTTTCAGAATGATTTATCTCTCTCTCTCTCTCACTCACTCTCTCTCTCTCTCTCAGCCTGTTGCAGATGTTCTTCCTCTGCAGATGCTTTGTTCTTGAGCCCCTGTGATAAATCACGTTTAATAGGCACCTAACAAATGAACGCCTGTGGCGTAGATGCTTTTGGAGTTGTGTGTGACCTCTTGTGACGTGTGAAAAGGCCAGGACTACTCACTATGTGAAGCTTTAACAGTCTGTCTAGCCATTTCTCCTTCAACGTCATTTAGAGATTAACACAGGCACGCCGTCACGACATGAAGCGTTTTGACGCAAATCAGAAGCGGCAGAGGGGACGTGTCACACTACAGCTTTTAAACTTATACTCCTTTGCAACCAAAATTGACTTTGGAGTCGTGAAACTGATTGGCACGCTGGTTTAGACACAGTCACAGAGGCCTTCAGGGAGAGATAACACAGTTTGTTGCCTGAGTACCGACCAGAGGAATGGAGAAGGCGTGTGTGAGCGAACGACAGCGTGGGCCTGACGAGCGCAATGACCTGAAGCAACGTATCTCACCACACATGGCACGCACGCACGCACTCACACACTCACGCACTAACACACTCACCCACACACGCAACCACGCACTCACACCCTCACTCACTCACGCACGCACTCAAGCACACACGCATGCATGCACTCACTCACACACGCTAGGGCTGGGCGATATACCGGTATATCGGAATTTTTTCAAAAGAGATATAAAATTAGACAATATCGTTTATATCGATATAGTTATATTACGCATTTATTCATGACTTTTTCGATTTGTTCGTCTCTCCCTCCATGCCTGCACTTAGTGCGTTCAGAGTGTCAAAGGGGCGGAGCCACCAGAGAAAGCTCACGTCAATTAATGTTCCTAAAAATAACAAATTTCACATTTCCGTAGGGTTTCCTGTTTTTTTCTCTATGCCTGAAGGATTTAGCCCACTTTATAGAAAATACCGATATATATTGTGTATCGGTATTCAATCTAAATATATCGGGGTATTATTTTTGGTCCATATCGCCCAGCCCTAACACCCGCACACACTCACATACACTCACGCACGCACTCACTCACGCACTCATGTACTCACTCACACACTCACTCACTCACGCACTTACACACGCACTCACACACTCACTCACTCACACACTCACACATGTACTCACTCACACTCTCACTCACTCACGCACTTACACACGCACTCACGCACTCCCGCACACACTCACACACTCACTCACTCACGCACGCACTCACACACTCACTCACTCACTCACTCACTCACTTAACTCAAGAAAGTACTAGGATGAATGCTGGGAATCTGCTCAGTGTAATGGGGATGTATGTTCACTATGGCGCTTTACAGTATTGCTATCTCCACGAGAGAGAAACCGAGGTCAATGCTGTTGTGTAACATTCCAACATGACAGTGTTACATAGGTAACACATCTACACATACCAGCTGAGACAGCCCCATTTACAAAACACACTGCAGGCATCAGTGCACGACTTTCTATTTCTACTTGTCTTGATGTTTTCTCTGTCTGTGTGTTTTTATGCGTTTGTTTGCATATTCATATGCAAAGCTTAATGTATTTCTGCTTTGCTAGCGTGTGTTATGTGCAGTGACCTGTATGTTTGCATGTGTGTGTGTGTGTGTGTGTGTGTGCGCTGCCTATAATGTCCCGGTGCACATACTGCATGTCCTTCCATACAACAGTACAACTGTATACAACACGAAAAAAACTGTATCTGCAAGATATGGAAACGTTCCTGGACGCTCCCCCAGACAGCTCAGTGGAGAATGCCAGAGGAATGCCTGGAAGCTCTGAAGGCTGCCCACCACGAGGAGTCCAGCTCCCCTCAGCCCAGCCATCTGTCACAGCTCCACAGACAACAGCTTTGCACCACAGGTCGGTCGGCCGGCCGGGAGGGAGGGAGGGAGGGAGCCTGCCGCGACATTGAAATAAACAGGTGCCGTGGACATGGACGCTCGCTGACAATCGGCAAAAAATATACCCGGCGCCACTCGGATGTCTAAAAATAGCATCCCCCGTCTTCAATTTGTGTGCGATGGAGATGCAAAACCAGAAGCCATCAACTTTCCAAGTGGTGGCGAGGAAGGAACGATTCCCCCTACTGGTTTTCCATCAATTTTACATGTGGCCAAGCTCAGAGGAGCTTTGCTATCTCACCACAACTATTTGTTCTACGACTGTAAAAGAAGTTGGCCGGCTGCTAGTTTATTTAATGGATGTTTGGTATAGCAAACCAGGCCTGCACTCACTCATCTATCTCTAATAGAAGTCTATAGGCCTGGGCCTTTGGAACCGCAGCAGGGGATGAAGTGTGTGTGTGTGTGTGTGTGTGTGTGTGTGTGTGTGTGTGTGTGTGTGCGCGTGTGTTTGTGTGTACAGAAAACTCAAAGAGAGAGAGAGAGAGAGAGAGAATAACAGTTATTTTACACAAATTAATGCGTTCCCCGAGCGTTACAGATAAGGCATCGTCTCCCTAGTTACTGCATGCATGCGTGTGGGTGGGTGTATGGCGTCTATACCGAGCATCTAAAAAGCCTCCCCATTTGGAGCTGGGCGGGTGAACGCGAGGGATGCTCTTGTGGAGTTAGGCATAAACATAGTGGGTGAACACCATTCTATTGTTGCTCATGGGGTGCGTGGGCATCCAGCCCTCAGCAACAGCAACGCAGCTTCTAAAATAGCATCAGACTGAAGCAAAAGCCTAGCGGTGGTTCACATTGACGCCCACAAACAGGTCAGGCCTACTTATCTCTGGGGAGCACTAGAATCTAATGTGGGACAGGTGTTCCCAAGTGTTGATTTGATGTTACCAAATATGCCATAGCTGAAAACCTCTGAGCAGCCTATTCGACAAACCTAGGCGCAAGAACTTCACTGTTGCTGTTTTGTGTTGATAAGGGAAGATTGCTGCTGGTTGTCCAATCGTGAGCAGAATTTCAACTAGGCTAGAGGTAGGCTATCCCTGAAGGCAAGTGTCTCTCCTGACAGCTTTGTCGACAGGAGACACTGTTACACTGGTCAAATGCAAGCATTTGTCTTTTGAGATAAGATGAAGTATGGCAATATTTCTCCAATGATTCAAATTCAGTGAAAATAAATATTTATCAAGCAATGGATGTCAACTGGATGCGGCAGAGACTACTTGTAGCATAACCCAGTGGCAGGTAGCCTAAATCTGGTCAATAACCGAAAACGTATTGGCTAAATGCATATTTCAGGCAACCAGCCACACATACCTTGTGCAGTTTCCACATTGCGCCCAAGGCTTTCACTTCGTGTGTGCCGTGTTTGCCTTCTTCCAAACACTGATAACACACAGGCATTTTACACTGCACACAGTACATGCTTAGATTCTCAAGTTCGTGCTCTGTGCAAGTGGATATTTTCCGGGGACTCGCTCGACGGCTGATCCGCCCCTGCGCCGGGGGCACCAGGCGATGTTTGGCCAGAGGGCCGCGGGGAGGGTGGCATCGCAGGCGACACGGGTCGCAGTAGAATACATCACACTGCTCGCACATCACCGTGGCCTCTTTTGGACTCTTCTCGCAAAGCTGACATTTCAGAGCGGCCGCTTTGCTCTGCTGATACCTGTCGACAACCCCCTCGAGAACTCGATTCTTGGGGAATCCGCGGAGTCCCCGGTCGTCCAGGATGAGGCTGCGGTGACACTGCGGGCAGGTGATGCAGGAGTTCCGGGGGATAGGAAGCAGGGAGCCGGGCTGCTGTAGCAGGTGGTGTTGCGGGGGAGGCTGGGGTACAGTTGGAGGAAAAACACGAACCCCGTTAGGTGATTTTTGGCAAGGGGTGGTTGGAGTACTGATGAAGCCGCCGTAAGAACCGTATCCACTGTCTGCTTCGCTGTACAAACTCATTTTATCCAGGTCCAGATAATCGTAGTCTGAAACTCCGGAGCCAGAGGCTCGACTACTCTGAGGGGATTCGGCATCTGGGGTTTGGACGAGGATGTTCCGAGCACACGCCAGACAAATGTTATGGGAGCAAGGTAATATGATGGGCTCCCGGTAGAAAGACCCGCAAACTGGGCATTTCAATTCTTCTTCCATTTCCTCCATGGTGGTTTTAGCGTTGCTATAGATTCCTCTCTTGTGTGAAAAGCAAACAGACTAAGTTTAAGCAGATACTGTCGGTGCGCGTAGCCTACTCGGGGCTCCGGTCTACTCCTACAGTCACGTCCGACCGAGAACGCAATTGCAACCTTGAGAGGAGAGAAACCCGAACAGTAGGGGGCAGGCTTACCAACACAACTGACTGTCGGCCAATAGCTAAAGAGAATTCACAAATGTTGGGAAACACGCACAGGCCATTGGATAACATACCTATCTGTCATAGTGTAAACGTAGTCTACTATTACTAAACAGATGTATTTGATGTTCTGTAAATAAGATAGCTATACACAATTTTATCAGCTATCATAAAACGTACATTGTGATATATTTACCGTATTAGTAATGCCATGATTATTAAATAGGCTATTATAGCATCACAATAACTTACCTATCCTTGTAGAGCAGCTTTGTTTTAAATAAATATTTAGATCACTCTACTGCAATTTACTTTGAACCTTGAACGATAAGCAAATAAACACACCTGCTGCCATCCCTTGGCATGTGTTCTGTTAGA
The DNA here is from genome assembly GCA_027564635.1 of Typhlichthys eigenmanni. NCBI lineage: Eukaryota > Metazoa > Chordata > Actinopteri > Percopsiformes > Amblyopsidae > Typhlichthys > Typhlichthys eigenmanni. The sequence goes on from JAODUK010061074.1 coordinate 15,179, forward strand.
ACCAAATGCCACAGTGATTTGTGGCAAATCCATGGCAACATATGAACTCAACATACTTCAGCAAAGCAGCTTGTTGCTGGGAATGAAACAAAGTAATCTCTGAAAGGGGCTTCACTGAGCAAACAGCCTGTTTCTGAGAAAGCGAGCACTCAAAATAATTACATTTACATATTGTGTAAAGCAGATTTATTGATGGAAAGTCTGATACCATTGTGTTAAAATTCTTAAGCTTGCAACATTCACCACAGACAACATAGCAAGTTCATAGGCTACGATTCTATGATGTTTATGATGATAGTTTATCTTTGTTTCTAAAGAAGTTGTTTATGGCTCTGGAACTCCTCGTGCACAGCCCACACATGCACACGCACACACACACACACACACGCACAAACACACACGCACGCACACACACACACACACACACACACACACTTTCTTTATGGATTAAAGGTGGTGTTGATAGCATCCAGCTGACAGTGTAGGCTGAGAAGGCTACACTACTGTTGCATCACCGTAAATTATGCAAATGATCTCATCTTCAGTATAAGATACATGACAGGTTGACCTGGCCAACATTGCCGTAACAGAGGCTGTCTGATGTAAACTGTAATGAGGACACAATGGCAGAATAGACAATAAAAGAAGGATATATGTACACGTGTTTACTACTTGGTTCAACATATGTCAATATTATCTACATGTGTACAATATCGCTATATTTAACACCACATGTTATAAACACCATGTACCATTTATTTCACCCAGTACTGTTATTTAGTTGGGAGGAGGCCTCGGGGAAGACCCAGGACTATGTGGACAGATTAAATCTCCACACTGGCCTGGGAATGTCTCGGGATCCCCCAGTCAGAGCGAAGACAGAATGTGGCTCGGGAAAGGGAAGTTTGGGGTCCCCTGCTGGAGCTGCTGCCCCCACGACCTGACTCCCGATATGCGGGAGAAGATGGATGGAAGATGTTATTTAGTGTTTAGAGTGAGCTATACATATAGAGGAAAAGGCATCTGTGTGATTTTGGTACAGAATATTTGCCAGCTTCGAGCTCACATGATGTTCTGAGATTTGCCCGTTCATCAATAAGATAGAATGACTCATGTGGGTTGCATTGCTATTCTTTGCTATATAGTCTATAGTCTCTTTCTCTCGCTCCCTCTCTCCCTCTATCTCTCTCTTTCTCTCTCTCTCTCCCTCCCTTTCTCTCTCTCTCTCCCTCTCTCTCTCTCTCCATCAGAGGCATCAAGTCTCGTCATCTATGTGTATACAGCTCAGGGTGCATTACATCTCTATGTGGTGAATGAACGTGTCCACCAGTAAATAGACTCCTCCAATATTGTTTCAGAGCTCATGACGCGTTGCAGTTGGGTCAGGTGATGACGTTACAACATGGTTGAAGTATAAGACAAGATATTGATCCAGCAAACAAAAGAAACAAAGAGCAAAATATAGATAGATGCAATATACAAAATATACCACAAAATACTGTTGTGTGATGTCAAATGCACATACTTATACAAAGTTATACCACCATCTGCTAAAGTGTTCTATATGGCAGGGGCACCTTAAGGAACATCTCTGACACCCATCTCTACCCACTGCAGTGTAACCTCACCAATGACCTTGATGAACCAATGTTTATAAATTCTGCACCATCTGTACCCTTCCCAAAGACACACAAGTTGAATTTTCATTATGGAAAATGTGTCAACTATTCCCTATGGGGAATTATGTTTTTTATGTCTTATATTTATTCTAATTTCTATATAGACAGTCAGCCTCAGGGACGATGACAAGAGATACAAGGTTAAGACTTTTTGTCATGCATGTTGGTTATGTCACATTTGATATTGGCCCTATAATAAACACTTACATAAAGCCAAATGATTAGTGACTCTCTGTGTCTCTATGGGTATGAAGGTCCAGGTCTTCAAACTGTCCACGGCAGCCACATCTTTAGCTGTGTATATGAGGAATGTGTTAAATAAGCTTACGCCACACAGTACGGCATGGGTTAATGTATGCTTTATGCTGCTGGAGTATGTATGGAGCATAAAAGGTTATCTTCTTTGTGTAATTACGAGGACACACCAACATGTCGATCACTGAAAACAGTTTGTGCTTCCTGGTAGTGTCTCGTTGTTTCTCTGAATTTTGGCCATTTCAGCAGGAAATAACAACAAGAGGAATGTTATAATAATGTTTCTTTTCTATATAGTGGCTTTGGCTCTCCCCTCTTCCTCTGGCTGTTGTCAGTGAGAACAGGAGCAAACACAGGGATGCGGCAAAGGGCAGCAGAAGTGTTTGTGACGGTTACACTCTGCTTAATGCGCCGTGATCAGTGATGGGGCCAGAGCCATTGTAAATCTCTACAATGTATGTGCGGCTGAGTGGCCAAGGGAACACGGCCCTCCAGTCTGTGTAGTTGTGATTGTGTGTGTGTGTGTGTGTGTATGTGTGTGTGTGTGTGTGTGTGTGTGTGTGTGTGTGTGTGGGGGGGGGGGGGGG
>JAODUK010061085.1:0-17699 GCA_027564635.1 Typhlichthys eigenmanni
ATCACGGCAAGAACCACATCCGTCGTCGCGGGAATGCGCCACCTTCACCACCGCACGTACCCCTGTAACCATGAAAACGGAGTGACCACGGGGTTGGGAGAGACATGTAAAACTGTTAGTTATAGTTCAGGTGTTTGATAGATTCCCACTCCTGAGCAACAAGTCAACAGCAGAACATCCCATAATAACTAAGATGAGTTTGACTGAAACCAGAACGGGAGGACCAGTTGGACCAGAACTATTGGACCCGATCTGAACCACGATTGTAAGCTGATGGTGTACATAGCATCCACTCATTCCCCTCGGAGCTGAGAAGTGACACAGCAAAAATGAACAAAACGACATAGAAACTGATCAACAAAGAAGTATGAAGCGCTTCTTTGAGCTCTTCACACCTCTCCATGTCTTTGTGTGTCTGTGCCTGTACCTCCAGCATGACCTTGCACACCTGGCCTAATCCCCTTATGTCACCTATTTAATTTTCCTGCTGACGCGTCATCTTAGTCCGTAGTGGTTTGGCCTCATGGAGCATGTGCTGTTAGTATCACACCTCCATATTCTGCATGGCCAAATAACGGAATCACTACAGACTGCTGTGACGGACAGCTCTGATAATCCCCCTTTCCACACCCACCTCCAAGTCTACAACAATGTTGACAGGCTGTACAGTCCTGCATGAAGTTTTTATGTAAATGTAAACTGTATTCTAGACAATAACAGTAAACTACCGCTGCTTCCAGAGACTGAATGGGGTGAGAAGGGGTAAAAAAAAAAAAAGATTTGATTTTTTTCTTCTTTTCTTTTGATTCTTTTCTTAGTTAATTTTTTGTCCACTGTGCTTTACTTTGCTCTTGTGAGAAAAAGCTGGCTGTTCCGGCCTGGGTGGCCTTAACGAGGGGTGACCTTTCACCTGGAACCATGTAATATCCACTTCCTGTTTACTTCTTTCGTTGTCCCTTGTAAAATGACGATGGGCGATGGCCATAATGGAGGAGTGGAGAGAGGGAGAGACAGACTCTTCTAGACTGCTGCACCAAATAAGACACTCAACGCACACTGATGCACTCTGCGACACTTGGAGGACATTTGAAAAGTGGTTCCGGTTAAATCCCACTTCAGCATGACTCTGCCTGAGACCTGTAGCTACTAATCAAAGGGGAATGAATGAAATATGAATGGGTGAAGAATAACCGCAAAGGCTACGTTTGGATAAATGTGCTTTTTGTACGTTGGCATTGTTCTGCTGTTTTGTACATGTCTGAACTCTGAACTCAGCTTTGGAATAAACGGTTAGAAACTGACTGTCAGTCAGCATGACGGACCGTATCTCTCTCTTTTGCCAGTTTTCAAGAGGAAATCCATTCCCCCCTTAAAGCCATCTTGACTCATAACAACAGAATATTTTAAAGGTCGGCTGCTATCTTTCTATATAAATTTGTCTCCAGGGTTCTGTTCACTTGAATGAGTTGTATGATTGCTTACACATGTCCTGCATTTTCCAGTGACACTAGATCTCAACATTATCTGTCATCAGTTTGTATTTGGTGTGCTTGTGTGTGTTTTTTCCTCTAGTGTTTTTAACACCTCACCGCTAGTCCCTCATATCTATGTTGGTCTAACATGTTTAGTTAGTTAACAGCTGTAATCAAACTACCATTTCCAACGGTATGTCAGTATTACAACAGGTGCGTACATGCTGGACATTTGAAGTCATTTGAAAAAGTAGGAAAATGTTTTCCATTTCAAGTCCATTACTGACCGGTGTATATAAAGGTGGTAGGAACTAGGAGTAGAGATTACAAATGCCTTTTTTTGTGGCAAGGGATGTTCAAATGTGAATATGATGTTTTTTGTGTGTACATAATATCCATATCATTTAACATTTGGCATTAATCGTTTTATAAGCTATCTTATTTTGAATGTCTGTAATTTTCTGTTCTGTTCCTTCATTGTAACACCATAGTGGAGACACATCAAACTGGCCAAAGTGTAAAGTAATGGTTATACATTATTGTAGCTAAGAAAAAAATATGAGCAGAAGTCAAAAGCAGAACAAAACTCATTTAACAGAAATGTTAAATTATGATTACATTGACAGATGTTAGCTGAGTGGTTATGTCTATGCATTATTTTGATCTCAAGTTATGGGAATTCACAGAAAGCGTTGCATGCTCTTGTTACATGGCTGAAAGGCAACACTTGTATGTACTGAACATAAATATTTTATTTATTCTATTTTATAAAAGGTATATATACTGATTTTACTTTGTTGAGAAAGTGTCTGTAAAGTCCCTGGTTTGTTCACTGAAAGGCAGATAACTAAATCTACCCTTCCCCCGGAAACCCCTTAGAGCAGTTGATTGACAGATTGGGAGTCACAGGTTGGAGGAGCCGATGGTAAATGGTTGTTGTTAAGGGGGTTGAAGTGAAGTGCCGATAACACAGCCTCCCTGTTATTCTGTCTGGCTCATATACTCCTACCAATAGACGCACTCCTCATGTTGGCTTCTGTTTGCTGCTCACTGATTTGTACACCATATCAATGTAATCCATTGTGAAAATAAACAACATTACAAAACATCTGTGCTTGTGGGTACATATCAGGGCTGCCTAGTTTCACAAAATGTTCAGAGTGAGATTGTGTGTTCTGGGAGCATAGCGACAAAGCTTTTGTCTTCTCTCCAACTTAATCATTTTTGCCATTTAAAAACTAGTTTGCTGTAGTTTTACAGATCTTATTGTTAATAATTGACTAGCACACGTATAAGTTAAAACAATTGTAAATATGATCAAACATTAGATTAAGACAAATAGGCCTGCGACATTGTTCTATTCATAATTTAAAATATGAATGTATAGCCTAATATAGGGAGATATTTGACATGGCATCTACTAACTCAGCATCAATTAGGCCTATGATATACAGCAGATCACAGGCAGGCAAGTGATTAATTGTATTTTATTATAGAATAGTAAAACACTTTATGGGGATTACTCTCAGAAACTAAAATAATATATAAATAAAAATAATTTCCTTACATTAGCATATAGAGTTGGCCTACTTTAGTTAATAAAAACAAATTAATTGATGAGACATCAACCACTTTAATAATAAATAGGCAGAGCTGTTGGTCCTAATATCTTAATGTTAATCTAAAGACATATAAAACCATGTATTTAAAACTAATCTGTTAGTCCTGGTTTTAAGGATTAAGTTACATTTTAAAACTTTCATCAAAATGCCTTGTGATTTTAAACTACACCAACGTTGTTTTTTTTAACACTGAATACGTAGGCCTATAGCCTATAGTCTCACGGTCAAAGAATAAAACTATGTTGATGACACACATCAACATACAGTAGAGCAGGGGTTCCCACATCATTTCAGCTCACAACACCCAAAATAAAAGTGCCAGACACTCGTGACCCCAAGTGGTAGAATCATAACAGCCATAATATTATTTTTTTATATTAATGTAATATAGGCTAGTAGCAGAATACATAAAAGTAATGTCTGAACTAAAATGTTATTTCATTTCTGAAAATCATGTTGTGACCCCCTCATCTGTGTCTCGTGACCCCCCGGGGGGTCCCGACCCCCAGTTTGAGAACCCCTGCAGTAGAGAATAGGCTGTATGTATTACTCTGTGTACAGTATGTTTGTCACGGGAAGTACTGTATCTCCAAAATGGCATTCATTGGAGCAAAGCACGCCATGTCGGAGACGTCCAACACCTTCACCAGAAGTGGCTTAGTTAATTAAATGAATATGGACACTACAGGTTGTCATATGTAGTGTTCTTAGTTAGTGAACGCTCTATTGATGCAATGTCTCTCATCAACCACTAAGAAGTCTAAGCCAGTGACTTTTCCGACATGTAAAGTGAGTATGCCACCCTTGGCTGGGTTCACCACTCTGTTGGCATGTGGGCCTTAGAGTCAAGACTGTGGTCTTGGGTTTCTCCCAGCTCCCTTTTCCTTGTCCTGATTGGATGACGGGATTGACAGGAGGGGGGTCTTGGTGAAACGAGAAGGTGTATGCTTGGAGTGTGAGATGGAGGTTAAAGACGAGCAGGCTGATAAAGGCATGAGGGGTGAATCACAGCTTGGACTGCTCACAGAGCTCAAGCTGGGCGAGGAGATTGGCGGAAGGACGAAGTCTACTGGCTTGGTTAGCTGTATCAACGCTGCATCCTCATTTGGTTGGATCACTTTCCTTACGACCTTATAAGGGCTTCCTGGTTTAGCCACGCTCTTTAATGGTGTCTCCGCTCGTTCAGGTTGCGACTTGTCCTGTGCCTGCTTGGGGCGTCTTTGGGGAGCAGAAGGGTTAACGGATGATGGATGTTTGCCGATGGGGGTCGCAGTGGCTGATGTAGGTGGTTGGGACACGGTTGGTGGGTTCAGGGTAACTGGGTCGGGTAGTGGGGTCACCGGGGAGGAAAGGCATGTGGAGATGGAAGAGGGCGTAAGCAGTGGCCGCGCACCTCCGCTGGGAGCTCTGTCGACTTTCTGGGTCAGTTTCTCCTTGGTGCGACGCGACATGGAGACCTTTGTCGTCTTGCGGGGGCGTTTGGTTTCCATCTTAGCCTTCCCCTTCCTCTTCCTCCTCCGTGCCGCCTTCCCTCTCTCTGCTTTCACATCACCTTTCTCCGCGCTCTCCTCCTCGTCTGCCTCGGCCGTCTCCTCCAGCTGGCCCGGGACGGAGGAGCCTTGGTCGGAGGGACGATGCGACTGGTCCTCGGCGGCCGGTCCGCTGCTGTTCTTCTTCCTGCGCCTGGGCTTCTTAAGGGGCGTCTTTGACGGCACGCCGAAGATGCCCGCGAGGAGTCCGTTGGCCGCGGCCCTCGCCAGAATGTCCTGCACGCTCTCCACCTTGGCTGGGTCGGCCTGTACCAGACAGAAAGAAGAACACACGGGAAATTAATATGTCGTCTGTTACAGTAATGTGTTTTGAGTTCGTCACACCACAGAAAAAGGTAATATTAACCACCCAGCCAAATTTTTATTCACAAAAAAGTAACCAAGTATATAAAAGTATGTTTCAAATATGGTTCAAAAGCGTGAAAATATAACCAGCGTTATCTGTTCTCAAACGCTGTGGGTGTGTCAGCAGAAGGCGCTGTAACCACACCCATTGCGTGTTCTACGGTAAACTCCATACCGCGGTGTTGTGCCAAAAAGGTATCCTCAGCCAAACATTGATTGGAAAATATAGAGGTGCATTTTATAAGTTGTGTTTTCACTATAAATAGATGTATACTGGTAAAAATGATTAGATTGGTTATAATATAGGCCTGTGTGTGCTCTGGTGGGCAGAAATCAGTTTTTAACAAACCACTTTTTAGCAGCTAGCTTTTTGGCATGACAGCTGTAGATGCCGTGATTTGCTGTTTTTTTTAAGTTAAACTAGCCTACAGCTTGTTGGATTGGATTTTTTCATTTGGATATGTGCTTTATGTTTTCTTTTGGAAAGAGGATTGAACTACATAAAGACAGTTGGATTATTTGGATGCTGATTTGAACACAAGAATGCCAACTGGATTTGGCAGTCGGGTGTTATCAGATATGCTTGACATTGACTCTGAACCACATTGAGGGATAAGCTAATTGTTGAAACATCTACGTATCTAGTCCCCATTTTCTGGCCCTCCCAAAAATATCCTGAACAGAGAAATTATTAAATACAGTTTAAAGGTCTAACTCTACAATACAATAGTTAACAGTGTTCTCGCGTGTTTAAAGGAATGGATTTCTCATATATAAAGTATTTCCAAGAAAATCTCTGTATTTGCTTTACACAATCTTTAAAGGAGGACAGAGGTGGAAGCCCCCCTCAGATGTAGGGACACGTGCACAGGTCAGTACTGTCACACACACACACACACACACACACACACTTTGTGGACTCTGAAGACAAGAGTTTTATTGGCATAAATACATATCTGAATGTTGATCTTTTCCCCTGTCTGCCTGTCTGTCTGTCTGTCTGTCTGTCTGCAAAATAGAGTACTCTTTTATTTAACATGTATAGCCTATATATAATTTAAATTGGATTCAGAAAGTGTGGTTTTAAAATTTTAGTTTGAAAGTGCGTGACCTTGTAGGTGTGCATAGAGGACGTATCATTCCGCTCTGGATACTTTATTGACAGCGTTATTAATTCCGTGATATGCTTCTCCATTCACGGCTTCTGACACCACAAATGATGCTCTGTGTTGAATGTGAGAGCGGGCTGTAGGAGCAGAGTGCATCGTGGGACGTCTGGCGCTAGCCTGTCTGTTTGACTGGCAGTTGTGTTTTTCTTCTGCTTCTCACATACACACGGTTCACGTCTGTATCAGATGAGTGTGTCTAGTTTTCTGCCCACTTTCCACATGGCCTTAAGGCCCGTGCCACGTCTCGGAGCAAGAATTCCCCGGAATTTTATTAAAGCGGCGAAGACAGACACTGTGTTTTTTTCTCTTTTTATATTACTTACTACACTATATTACTAACTTATGTGACCCCCATCTGTTGAAGTTTATTCTCTTGTGTGAGCAGGAACTTTTAAAAAGTTTTCTTCTGTCATCTTTTTCCTAGTTTAATTTGCAGGTACGCTTATAACCAGTAATAGTGCGAGCACAAAATAACCTGATGATCTGGTGATTGGTTTCTTGTAGAGGCTGTATTAGATGCTTTCTTAATACATTAGGCGTGTGCGTGTGCATACATTATGTGTGTATTGTGAGACTGTCAGAGTGTGAACGCCTTTCCCTCTCTGCGTGTGTATGTGTCAAAGACATCAGAGAACCAGACAGACGCTAGACAGACAGACGCACGCACATGCATGCACAACACACACCTTGGTTTAGGGTTACTGGGGATAAAAAAGCCATTTCTCATTTCCCCTGTGTTGTTGTTCTTTATATGAGTGGAGGAGAGGAGGATGAGGGGGAGATAGATGGAGGAGAGAGAGGGCCAGACACCAGCTTTGGAGAAGGGGGAAATTATCCATTCATCTTTCCTCTAAACTGCTGGAATGTGTTGGCACTTCTGGCATAATTTATCTTTCACTTGTCTGTTTTTTTTTATGGGGTATTGGAATAATGCTGCGGTCTAGCGGTGCGTAATAGTCTGTGTGATAGACTGTGTGTGCGTGTGTGTGTGCGTGTGTGTGGGGAGACAAGAAGAGCTGGACAAGCCCCTTCCCCCGCCTCACACACACTGCCAGTAAAACAGTGCAGCATCAGCACTCTTCGAAGGCCTCGTCCCAGAGCAATCACACGCACACAAGCGCATGCAATCACACGCACACAAACGAACACAGTTATTTGTCGATCTTTCGTTCACATGCTCTTGTATGTATTCCTCTGTAATGCTCGATCGCAATGAAAATGTATACCAATGCTATCTGTCTCCATATTTACTGCATCTCTCCACGCACGCACGCACGCAACGCACGCTCACACGCGTGCGCACACACACGCACGCTATCACTCACCGTCCTGGTCAGACGGGCCAAGAAGCAGCCGCTGGTGTGTTCCGAGGGCTCTATCGTGAAGAACTTGTCTGTGTTGTGGTCTCCAGCAGGCCCAGGGACTTCTGGGAAAATGGGTCCACTCAACCTAAAATAATAATAATAAGGGTTTCGCCATTTCGTGGCTAGGCCCTTAATAATGCTTTACATTTCCTAGGGCCTTTCAAGAAGCTCAGACACTGAACAAAATTTAAGCAAAAATGGTAAGCACAGAAACAACACATACAGTATATAAGACCAGGCTATAAGCCATGGGCAAAGCTAGCCTGAACAAGTCACACTATTTGTTTTTAAAATGGTTATAGATTTGCGTGCAGAAGGGAGAAGGTCCCACAATTTAGTGGCAGCCACGCTGAAAGCCCGGTCCTCCGGTGCAGAGGCTAGTATTTAGGACAGTGAGCAAGCCAGAGGAGCGGAGAATACGAGGTGAGGTGTGTGAAGTGAATAAACCCTGAGAGAGTGAGCAGCACGGAGCAACATGGCATTTTTGAACTCTTCTCATCTCATGGAGACATTACAAGCTTTCTACTGTGGCTACATTTACACATTGTTTGTAGCGTTTGACTTTCACACATGGGGGATATTTGCCTTTTGTTTTGGAAACAAATACAATGTAAAGAATAGATTAGATGTAAACATGAAAATGCCTGAAGCTCACATGTACCTCCTCATTGCAACATGAGGAGGTTGCATCAGCATCTTTACTATTTCATCAGCATCTTTACTATAGTCCCTCTAATGCTGTTGCGCTCTGAATATTTTTGTATGATGCACACAACATTATTGTGATTATAACTCGTACTAAACATTGAACATGGAGATTTCATTGACACCTATATTGTCCTGTTTTCTTTTCTGTTACTATTATGTATCTAGCTAAACAACAGTAGTGAATGCTTATGTACACGTATCGATACTGTTCAAATATGCTGTGGTGGTTATTCACAGAATGAATAATAAGTATTACAGTAAAGTACACGTTTGTGTGCGCGTGTGTGTAGTATAGACACTTTCAAATTAGGAACGGCATGGCTCCTTTTTAATGGTACCTGATTACTGCATGTGGTGAAATGCAATCATTTGGGGTGAGACTATAATAAAATATAATAACATTGTGTGTGTGTGTGTGTACCTGAAGGGCAGCAGTTTGGAGGGTGTGCACACCTTCTCCAGCACTCTCTTCACCATCTGCTCATTCTCCTCAGCATGCACTGAGCGTGTGCAATACAGTACTGTCTGCACTTTAGCGACTGAGAGACACAAAGGATCTCTCTTACTACTAATAGAGATGCAAGTCATTGGCTTTGACTGCTGGTAGTGTGCTCTGTCCTGTGTGTGTGTGCGTGTGCGTGTGTGCGTGTGCGTGCTCTCACATGTGAGAGAGTGCGTGAGCAGTAGGGTCTGTTGAAGGGCCATTGTGTGTATCTTCTCAGGAGACACAGAACCTCTGGACAAGTCCTGCAGCAGGTCACAGTCTGAACACACAACAGAACCAACGCAACACATTATCCTCTCTCACATCGTTCCCTTATTCTCTCACTTCTAGTCACACAAACTCATTGCCTATTCCAGTCATCTTCCCATGACCCCCCCTACAGGTTTTGACTTATTTGGCCCATTAGACTTCTTCCCAGTGATGTGTTGCCATGTACAGACATCTAAAGGGAGTTCAGTAAGCCAAATGTTTAGTAACGTTTAGTGAACGTTTCCTAAAACATGGTTGCTAGGTTCTTGAACTCTCTCACTGGCACACTGCATTTCGTAGGTGTAACAGACCGTAAACATTGCTTTTTGGTGTAATCAGTCACAGGCAAATCCGGTTATCTATTCTTATTGTTACACATGGTGTCTGTTGGCGTTTCAGTTCAATGAATGTAAATTATATGTAACACTGAATGACACTGTCTGGGTCAGTCAACTGACAACCTTTAGATTGGCTGATGAGCGCCACCCAAAGGCCCCCAAACAATTTTGGCTGGACATTGTGTTCAGCCAAAAGAGCATAGGTAGGTACCTGTTTGGGTAGTCAGGGACTATTGTTTAGTGAAGGCAGGCACTTGTACATTGAGCCGCTCAGGACCACATTGTTTTTGAATTCCTTTATTCATTCCATCTCCTCCATTGTTCCTCCCTTGTTTTTCTACATGGACCGGCGATCATATTGTGTCAATGCATTTATTTTAATGCTTTTGTTTAACCTGAAGTTACGGTTAGGTGTCTTGCTCAGGGACACCTCGACACTTGGTGAGTAGTTTGCAGGGTTCGAACCAGCGACTTAACGGATCACCTGTCGCTCTACCCACTGCTCTACTATCGCCCCTAAGTACCTCCATGCTCCCTGAGGAGGGCGCTGACGGGCTCACTGAGGGCAGAGGAGGAACATCGGGGCAGCACCAAGATCACCTTCAGCCGCGCGACGCTGCTGTCCAAATCACCCGTACTGAGGAACTGCTGAGAGACCACATTCACGTCTATACACACACACACACACACACACACACACACACACACGGGTATGGAAAATACGAGTCACTTCCGGCATGCCGATGTAAAGTGACATAAGAACGCATCAAGATATAACGCACACAACAGCTTACTCACGACTTGTTTACTTGTAATTGAACCAGGAAAGTACATTATTTCTCAACTTTAACTCATGAATGGAACTAAATAAAAACTTAATTAAATGTTGTTTTTAATGTTGTGTAGTAATATATTTATAATGCACACAATTAACAGTTAATTGTCCTCCTTTGACATAATGTTTTTTCATGCTTTCATTAATTAATTAACAAATTTGTTAATTGCGTTTACATTGTTTGATGTTGTAATGTCTTTCTTCATCACTCACTCTTGACGTCCATGTTTGCTAGCAGCTCTTGTGTCTCCTCTCTCTGGGCAGGGGTGTGATCATCCCCACAGAGCAGGACCCCTCCTGAACAGGCAGCCGCCAGGACGGCTATGTGAGCCACGGTCACAGCAGAGAAGGACCCCACCACCATGACGTCGCTGTCGCTAGACAGCACAGGGCGCAGGGAGTTCACTGCCACGCAAACACTCCTGTCCTGATACATGCACACACACACACACAGTGTGGTATATGTCATATTATATACTGTACATGTACGCATTTATTTATTAATGTATCATAAAATATGCAACATCACCAAAAAAGTCACTTAAAGTCCTCATTCAATGTTTAAAGTTAAGTTTGTTAGTTCACTTCAGACTAACAAATTTTTATAAAATGAACTCCCTGCCACGCACGAGCACACACGCAGGCACGCACACACGCACACACAAAACACAAACTTTTCTAAAGTGTAGTTCATATTTCAAGCTAGCCTAAAACATGTCTTCCACAGCAGTTGAATGAGGACGGGCTGTTCAGTTCACCTGTACGTTAAGTACGTGTGCTGCTGTGAGCTTGCTCAGGATGTGCTCGTGTCCCTGCGGGGGGAAGACCAGCGTGTCTCGACAAAGGGGGTCCCGTGTGAACACACCCTCCATCAGCTCACTCACACAGTCCACCTGATGTAGCCCCTCACCCCACAACAGGTCACACACCTCCTCCACACTGCAGACCACCAGGAGAGACACAACACAGTGTGCATATATACAGTATATACAGTATGTATATGTATAGATAACATAAATAATAGCATGTTAGTGAGCCTGCACATGCGTTTGTGTGTGTGTGTGCGTGTGTGTGTGTGTGTGTGTCTGCCTGCATGTCACACAGGTGTGTGACATGCAGACACACACATACTCTACACTGCGGACTACTAGGAGAGACACAACACTGTGTTGTACAGATCAATGTTTCTCAAATAGGGGTACATGTGGGTACTCGGAGGTACTACAGGGAGTACATGACAATTTTGTTAGAATACAATTAGCCTACATTTTATAACAAAGGCCTAGACAATGAAGACAATGAAATTAGACTTATTAAAAGCTACAAATTGTTAAATTATTTACTTTATTATTATCTCTATTGTTTTTTCTCTTAGATATAGATATATTAAATAAGATTGTAGTATGTTAAAGGGGGTATGTGTACTTTGGGATTGAAGAATAAGTGAAAGGAGATACATAGGTAAAAACATCATTGATATACATTACGTAAACAGCATGTGTGCGACGATGTGCATGTGTGTGTGCGCGTGCACGCGTGCGTGCGTATGTGTCCACGGTGTACCTGTTCCTTAGTGTGTTAACCCAAGCGTAGCGAGGCAACAGTTTGGCTCTCATGTGTTTGGTCCTGACAGGCTCAGACAGAACACAGGACACACTCCGCAGACCATGTTTCACCCTATGACGTGCCAGCGAGGCTGCCAGCTTGGTCTTCCACCTAGACAGGCCACACACACACACACACCTCATGCACATGTCTTTGTATGTGTTGCTCTGTAATGCATCTCAGTGTATCTCAATTGAGACAGACACACACACACACACACACACACACACACACCTACCTCTGTAAGCTGCTCTCTATGGCCCTGACGTCATTCTCTTCATTCGAGGGCCGTTTCTTTATGTCAAAGTTCCGGTGCATAAAGTCGCACAGCATCGTCATCGCCAACGGCAACAAATCCTTAGACTGCAACACACCAAGCCCCTCAAGCATTATCATCATCATCATCATCATCATCATCATCATCAATCATCAATCATTCATTCTTCATCAACATGTGATAACAGAGGTGATAAAATAAGGATTTGCTGCAGAACCTTCTGGATGAATTACACTCAGGCGTACTAAATGTGTAAATAAATGTGTAAATGTTGTTCAATTCAGTCCACATGTACTTGTTACTGTGGCTTCAGTCTGTAATGAGTATCGTAGGGGAGGAGGTTGATGCTCGGAATGGATTCAGAACAACAAACCTCTGTGACACTGAAAAACACCAACAGGATATTGTGTATTTTACCGTATTTACCATGGAAAGCGAATGACAATGCATATTGTTCACAAGCAAGATATTTAGTATGAAATATTTTTTCATTCTTTCGTGTCTTCACTTAATTTTCTCAGTTCAGTTCTCTCACTGAACACAAAACAAAAATAAACAATTGTTTCAACGCGCTACACTAAACAAAATCCTTCCCATTTCTTAAACTAACTTAAACTTCCATCTGAATTTGTTTGTTTCTGAATG
The DNA here is from genome assembly GCA_027564635.1 of Typhlichthys eigenmanni. Lineage (NCBI taxonomy): Eukaryota > Metazoa > Chordata > Actinopteri > Percopsiformes > Amblyopsidae > Typhlichthys > Typhlichthys eigenmanni. Next base: position 12,685 of record JAODUK010061085.1, read on the forward strand.
TGTTTTTGTGGCATGCACGTGCGTGACATTGATAGTGTATAGCAAAGAGCTTCATTGTTGATTTTATAGCCATGCTGCCAGAGTTATGGCCTGTCGCATCACGTTTTATGTCTTTTCCATCGCTCAACACTGTTATCATCCTCATGCACGCCCGCAACAGCACAGCCACCGCCCGCCCCATAAAAGAGAAAAACGTGCACGGCCCCTGCACGCGTGCAGACGCACAAGCGCACACTGTGGCATTGCGGTCACGGTATACTGTATGTCCATATACTGTACGTGTGTCTCTCCACTGTGTTTTATAGGGTCATTTGTATTCCGTCGGTAGACCATGTCTGTCTGGCTGCCGAAACTTCCTTTCCTATAATATTGCCTGGTTATGTACACATCTGAATACAAATGACCCTTAACTACATCCGTATTCATCTTGTCACATCTCCCCGCACTCTTACGCAGAATTCATACACAACTATTACTAGGAGACACGGTTCCTGGGGAGCGTTTGCAAAACGCTTGCATTGTTATCGACTAGGAGAGCTTGGCGAGGTGCAGGCACAGTGAGACCTTGCAGGACTTACAATGTGCTGGGAGGTGTGGAAACAGCTGTCAGTAATCACACTCTCCAACAGGTCTTGGTCTGGAAGGGCAACACTATTGTTAAAGGAAGGGCCGTTCGTTTCTGCTAAACACAGACTGGGATTGAATGACTAAACACAGAGGGAGAATGAGTATCAAATCCCTTGGGTGTTAGGCAATGAGATGGGATTGGGTGTGGGCGGGTGTGTTTGTCTGGATCGTGTAGGTAAGGTATGTCTGTATTTGTGTGTGTGTGTGTCTCTCTCTCTCTCTGGAGTGCTTAGGTTTGTTGGTGTGTGTTAGTTGTGTGCAGTGTGTACTGTATGTCGGTGTGTGTGTCCACTTGTCAGTTTACATTATGGTGTACATACAGTATACTGTAAGTATGAGTGTGTGTGTGTGTGGTGTTATCACCTATCCTGCAGCTCTGACTGAAATAATTTGCCGGCCCACAGTGAAGTGAAAAATATTAATATATACAATTTAATCTCCAGGCTGCAGTTGAAGCGGTTATTCATGAGTGAGCACTGGAGAAGAGACTTGACAGCCATTCGTTACAGAGACAAGGACTCCACATAGGAGGTGTAGACAGCTTACAGAGGTAGAAGAACATAGACAAATAATTTCTCTTGGTTTCTACGGTGATGTCCAGACAGGGCACCGGGTTCAGATTTGAAATGTGAAATCTACAAAATGACCCAGAAACGCCCTTGTGGTTAAAACCAGTGTTACAAAATATTAAGCTGCAACTACTGTACGATTAATAATGTATCATTTGATCAATGTGTGCTAATAACACATCATAGAAAAATAGTATTAGTCAATATTATTGACTAAAAATAACATACACACACACACACACACACACAGTACATTTCAATGTGCTGAAGGCTAGCTGGTAAGCGTGTTCTTTTGTGGTCATGTCTATTCTCCCTGGTGCAGGCGTGTCTGTCGTCTCCCCATAATGCAACAGTCTGTAGGTGAGAGGCTTGTCCACGTGCAGCCTTTGGAAAATGTCCGCTGCCTCCAGATAGACTGTGTCTGGCAGAGGGGCGACTCCTGGGATGGAAGAGTGAAAAAGGAGGCGGGAGAGAAGGTGAAGATGATGACAATTATGGAAAGAGTGATGATTTTTACAGAGCTGCCACAATAGGATAAACGCAGGTGTAGGGCCCATTCCATGTGGTTGCATAGTGCACTGGTGTAGACACAAGCACATTAAGCAGCCAACACATTGTTAATTGACCTAGAGTGAAGTACTGAAGCTGCAGCACGTGTGTTTATGTGTGTCTACTCTACTAACACACAAATTGACCTAGAGTGAAGAACTGAAGCTGCAGCATGTGTGTTTATGTGTGTCTACTAGGACACCTCAGTGAAAAAGCTCCCTTAGCACTTATAAATATAAATAAATATATTCTGTCACAAGTCTCAGATAAACAGTGTCTGCTGAATAACATACATGTAATTGTAATCAACTTCAAAACAGCCTCTAGACAGGTAGTATACAGTACATATAGGTATCGAACAACCAGAGCTGTCACCTACGTAATGGCAGAGGAGGTGATGGTAAAGGAGGCAGGGTGGGAGAGCAGAGCAAGGAGGTGGAGGAAGGTCCAACGGGGGCGGGGGGTTCTGGGTTACCGTGACGACCAGTAGAGACAGGGGATTCCTCCATCGCGGGACCGGTGGTAACTGTAGCTTGCTGTGGAGAGAGTGTGTCTCTGTGTGTAGCGCAATTAAGCACAATATAAGGACCTCAGCTCTGTTTTACACACACACACACACACACACACACACACACACACACACACATGCACGTACACATGTACGCACGTACACACGCACACACCTACACACACACACACACACGCACACACACAAACACACCTATACATTAACACGTGTTCTTTGCAAAGCCCCCCCCGCCCCCCCCTGCCCTGGCAGTCCACCTACACAGCAGTTGTGGGCGATCTGAAAGTTGTCGGTTCAAATCCCGTTGCCTCCTGGCCGTGTGTGGAGCTGTCACCTAGTGGTTGGACAGCGCCTTGCACCGCTAACACCACCATCGGTGTATGAATGTGTGTGTGTGTGTGTGTGTGGATGGGTGAAGGTTGGAATAGCACAGTGCAGTACGTGAACTGACGGAAACTGTTTGCTTACAGACGCCGAACCCGAGCTCTAGTCAAATGTAAGCAATGGCGTCGTCACTCATGACTGACATACGGCCCTCTTCTTCCGGACCAGTCAGTCGTGTGTGTGTGTGTGTGTTTGTGTGTGTGTGTTCACAGGTAATTGGGCTCCTTCAGGTGCAATTAGGCCATCAGTCAGATACGTTGGCATGAATAAATTATAGGCTACTGTCCGGCCTGCACAAAGGTCCACCTCTATAGTGACCTACTTTACTGGCTGGAGAGTGTGTGTGTGTGTGTGTGTGTGTGTGTGTGTGGGGGGGGGGGGGGGGGGGGGGGGTGACAGCAGGGGGAAGGGGGTGTACTTTTAACCCCACAAACACTCACACACACACAACATCATTCTTCTAGCTCCCCTAGACACAAACCAGAAAAATTGTTGCGATAAATTCAGTGACAAACACACACACACATACACACACAAGTACATGTGCACAATAACACACATACCTGCTTGCATGCTGCAAGTCATTGTGTGAAATACACATTCAGCTGACTGCTAAAATACGGCTTAAGCACTTGGGGGCTTCTAGCGTCTTAAGGGGATTAAACGAGTCTCAACATAAATGGATTTCACAGCATCACATCATTGTGTGGAGCGAACCAGAAGCCGATGGTGTGCCTAGAAAAAGGTCACATCCATGCAAATCCATTAAATGACTGAATATCAAACGGCAATATTTTGCAGTGAAGGAGTCTATGTGTAAATTAAGGGATTTACAATATAGGCTATTCGTCACTGTAATTCCACTTCAGCAATAAAGAGGGCTTATTGTAAACCGCATAGATTATGAGTATGGCTGCTTAAAAATCCATTTGAATGTCTTACCTTTGCTGCTCACTTTGTCATGATAGGTATTCTTGCCTTTTTCCCAGGGAAGAGCTGTCAAGACCCATAACGGTGGTGTTCCAGTTGTTCTACAAACCGTTGTAACTACTGCAGTATTTCCCTCTGTGCTGTGGGGCAGGGTTACTGAGCATGTTGTGCTGTGGAACCAGAGCTGAACCACAGTGTCCTTCTCTGAGTTTGAGATGCCATGGCAACCGAATGATAATGAAGTAGATTACACTGATACAAATAACAGAGATATTATCTGAGATAAATTAGCTAATTCTGTCACCTAATGCAATTTCAACTTTAGCCTATAAATTATATATTTGTATCTTGACCTACTGATTCATTACTTAAAGGGCCTTTTGCTTGGACACCTTAAGCAATATGAGAAATAATATACAATGAATATAGTGTATTCTCTGTTATAATTACAACAAAGAAAGAGTAGGAACCTACTGCATAATGAGCAGGATGAGATAATCAATAGGACTTGCTGTTAGGTCAGTTCATACAGTAAGTTAGATATCTCGTGGCCAGAGGTTAGCTAATGCAACTGAGTGGGTGGGTGTGTAAAGTGACACAGAAATAGTACTCCATACCTTTGCCTGCCTATGCCATTGAGCAAGTTACAGTCTTCCTAAAGGTTATGACAGCAAGGTATAAGGCCTATTGTACAGGGTAATTCAGGTGTGAGAGGGTGTAATATGAAACAAGGCAGTGCTAATAAGCAAATAAACAAAACCTAAACAAAGCCTATGCCACAAGCCAGTTTTGTTATGCTACAGTACTCTGTTATTATTGAGTTTGTGAGAATTTAGTTTGAAATAATCAATACTGCTCAGTCAAGTGTTAAATCAATTTCTACATGGTTCAAACCTTTTCTTGAGGAAACCTATGTGTGACGTCACAGAGGGTTTGTCTATAGTCTATGGTTAAAACGAGCATGGAATGATGTACTGTATGCTAGAATAAGACTGCACCCTACTGGACAATAATCTACCTTACTTCTCATCACAAATCAGCTCTCAACAGCCACAAGCTATTAGTGATTGGCATTTAGGCTTACTGCAGAGCCGAGCCTATGAGCTGGCTCACTGAAAAGAGCAATGGACACATTATGTGTCCATTGTTCCCATTTCCAAAATCCCATAAAGTTATAACTGTCACAGTATAATGTGATAAAAAAGCTTCTTATTGTTGCATACATTGCACACATAACTTTATCCCTAGATACTTGCATGGGGAAATTACAAATATGCCCAAACATTCTTTAAATTGTTGTTAATGAATTATGTAAATAATTATTAAATATGCAAATGTTAAATTATCCATCCATCCATCCATCGTCATCCGCTTATCCGGAGTCGGGTTGCGGGGGCAGCAGCTTCAGCAGGGGACCCCAAACCTCCCTT
>JAODUK010061096.1:0-14923 GCA_027564635.1 Typhlichthys eigenmanni
CCCCAAAACACAAACCACCAGGGACCCCAGACCCGCTCCCCAGCCACCTCAATCTCAGTCAGAGAATGGAACCCCGATGATAGTGACAGAACGAGCCTACACACCAATGGGGATGGGGATATTATACCGTGTTCCCCGTCAGCTCGCCTCCTGAGACGCGTTTGGCACTTAGGCTACATGGTCAGCAAGTTATTTTGCAAGCCTTAAAATAATGCCCTCCCGTTCAACCAATCAAATGCTAGCATGCCTAAATTGGTCGTCTCGGAGACCTCTGGAAGGGCTGGTCGGAATTAAAGAAAATGCGGACCAGTTCGCTTAAATGTAGGCAGCGTAGGGGCAATTATATCGTCCCACAATAATTGGCAGTGTAGACTATACCGTTCCCACCCAAACCTGCCAATGGATTAATTTAGCCTACGTTTTGCCGTGTGAACATATTTGATATAGCCTATAATGAACGCAGAAGACGCTAAGCTGCAGATCCGGGCGTTACTGACGCGGATGAGTCCATCGGAACTGCCTAGGCTGATGGAATGGATCAATAACTCAGGTACCCTATAAGATGTGTGGGTAGGGTGCATACAATTTAAGTTAGCCACACTCTGTTAAATCACAATATGTGTAAATTACGTTAGCACGCGGTAAAACCTCAATAGAAAACACCTCACACCGGCGCTGTGTGTGTATGTTCAGGGGAGCTGGACCAGATATTTGCTGACAACCAGGGGGTAATCCTGCAGAACATTTGCGATGAGTTGAGGAGCTGTCTCCCCCTAGAGGCCGCGTTCTCCTCAGAGACCAGAGCGACTCTGAAGGTAGGTTGGTAGTTTGTAACACCCTACACTGTATTTATTGACTATATATGTATACCATATGCCTGTGTGCACAGCAGATCTTACATTGACTATAGCCTATACTGTATAGCGGTATACAGTATTTATGTCTGATGCATATATATCCTATGTACCTTTATTTAAGTAATTACTGAACCGTATGTGCAGGTCAGACAGCAGATATTGACTATATACTGTATGTGTGTGTGTGCAGGTCAAACAGCAGATGTGTCCTACGCTCTATGTTGATGCGTTCCTCTATAATGAAGAGCAGCTGGACTCTCTGGCTGCTGACGGCAGGCTGAGCCGCAGCTACTGTTTAAACTGTGGCTCACAGCGCATTGCTCCTCTGGGTGAGCGCTGAGCGCCACCCAACGCACTTAAACCCCACCCAACACACCGAAACCCCACCCAGCACCACCCATTGCACCTAAACCCCACCCAACGCACCTAAACCCCGCCCAGCGCACCTAAACCCCACCCATCTCACCTAAACCCCACCCAACACACCTAATAACCACCCAACGCACCTAATCACCACCCATCGCACCTAAACCCCACCCAGTGTACCTCAACCCCACCCAACACACCTGAATACCACCAAACGCACCCAACTAAACCCAGCGCACCTAATCACCATCTATCGCACCTGAAGACTGGAAGTTAAAGTAATAATATTACGACAATAGGTGTCATTTATCATTTGGGATATTTGTTGTATTATCTTTCTGAAATTATGTTTTTTTTATTACAGCTGTGTGATATGTTGTTGTATTACAATAATAATGTTTCTGAAGTTTTAAATATATTTGTGATAATTGATCAATTATGTAATATTGTGCTGTTTACAGAGTTCATCTCTCATTCGTTCTCCATCTCTGAGCTCCAGTTTCTGTTCCAGTTTGTTCTTCCAGATCTGTCTGGGAAAGTGCTGTTGGATGTCGGCTCTAGACTGGGAGCTGTGTTGTACGCGGTGAGACTCCGGTAGAATATATATAATATAGTCAAATGCAGTAGAATACAGTAGAACATATTATAATATAGTAGAATACAGTAGAATACAGTATAATATAGTAGAATACAGTAGAATAGAGCACGTTATAATACAGTTGAGAACAACAGAATACAGTATAATCTAAAATAATGCAATAGACTATAGTTGAATACAGTAGAATACAGTAGAATATAGTAGACTATAGTAGAATACAGTATAATATAGCAGAATACAATAGACTATAGTAGAATACAGTAGAACATGCTGGCATGTAGTGGACTACACTATAATATAATAGAACAATGCCTTAGGGCCTAGCCCATTAGAGAATAATTGTCAGTAGCATGGTAAATGACACATATGTATAGGTAGGAGGAACTGACTGGTTATGTCACTAAACCTGGTGTGTGTGTGTGTGGGTGTGTGAAGGGGTACCTGTACAGTTCAGCCAGACTGTTTGGTGTTGAAGTGACGGAGGAGTTCGTCATCCTGCAACAGAAGATCATCCAGAAGTACGACTTCACCGACCGCATCACTGTATGACATCACTAACCCCTCCCACCTGCTCTCCCCTCTAAGTGTGTGGTCAGGTGTTAAATACAGACCTGTGTGTGTGTGTGTTTAGGTGATACACACAGACGTGTGTGAGCAGCAGGATCTCGTCTCCAGTGTTGATGTTCTGGTGATGAACAACGTGTTTGAATTTTTTATGGAACCCAAGGACCAGATCAAGTACACACACACACGCGTGGGCATGCGCACACACGCACACGCACGCACACGCACTTAAGATGTATTTCCATATACAGTGTGTATTTATACTGTGTATATATAGAACTACAATAACAGTTGAGACAGTGGAACACAGACAGTAGAACACACTACCATAGAGACAGTAGAACACACTACCAGTAGAGACAGTAGAACACACTACCAGTAGACTGTTATCTATAGAGCCTGGAGTTTCATCATCCAGACATTCAGGAAGAAAGACGCACTTCTGGTCACCGTACCCAGCCTGCAGGAGGCACTGTCTGCTCTGCAGGTACCATGCAGACACACACACACACACACACACACACAAACACACGCACACAATATGTATGTAGTATTTGTTTGGTAGGTCTTGTCCTGCAGCAGGTCCACAGTGGTTCTTGTAATGGCGGTACTTGTCCTGCAGGTGGAGCTGGACCCAGAATGGGTGGAGGAGGTTCCTCTGAACTATGAGGTGTACCTGGGGAGGGAGTCTGACCCTGACGCCCTCAGAAGCATCCACCTGTACCGTGTACTGTAAACGTGCTCACACATAGCTGGCTCCCTCTGCCGGCCAGCTGCACAGGGATTTGAACCTACAACCGCAACGTCACAAGCCTGTTTTCATGAGATGGACGGTTCAGCACAACACACGAGGAAGAAGCTTTTCTCTTAAATTATGCTCATAAATGATGAATATTAACATATGGTAGCTACATTATTGACACGTTAATGTATCAGAATCTGATACATGGATGGATTTGGACTCTGTGAGCTTGGTTTAATTTAAACGGGTTTAACTGTTTTCCAATATTTATCTAAATATATATGCATATTAATTATAATATGAATCCCTTTTATTAAGAATAATATATTTATTAAATTCCAATATACAGTATGTTAAATGTGAGTTTAACCGTATAATTTTAAATAAATTGTTAATAGTGTGAATATAGAAAATGTTGAAACCACCCTCAGAATACTGTCTAATATGTTTTTAAATGTTCTGCTTTATTCTTTCACAAGAGTCTGCACATCATTATGTGATCATACAATATTTTACAGCTAAGCCTCAGAAACACATGGCCATTCACTTTTTTGTAGCCAACAATTAATAATAATTTGAGATCTCTGTAACTGTAAAAAAAAAAGGCTATCTGGACGGGACTTATACTTAATACTCATACAAGGTATTTAATTAAACTATTCAGCTTTATGCCTCCCAATAGTACAGTTGTAATATCAGTCATATTTTCAACAATAAGACCAGAAACTAAAATTATAAGAAATTATTTTATAAACCAATAGCTTGTTGTAGAACATTATGACCTAACTTGATAACTTCTATATTCAGAAATAAACAGAATTTGTGTAGCAATCAAAAATAAAAATGGAGTAATCAGGCAATCTGGTTTTATACCACGTTGATTTAAAAACAGGGATTGTTGTACCCTTTGTTAAGAAATGTTTCAATTTAAATTGCTCAACATAGCTAACTAGTTTTAAGATAGTTCTAAATGACAAGCAGAATGAGCCAATCAGGCTGACTCACAGCACTGAGTCACACCCACACTCCTGCCCTCGTTCTCAGCTGCGTTGGAGATATGTATGTAAACAGGAATCAATCCATATTAACTCATTTAGTTGTGTTTATATCTTTTTTTACTTTTACTTAATTTTAATTAAATTTAAGTTAGTTAAGTTGAGTAGTCCATATTCTACCAGTAGGTATGCCGTCGTATTTAAATGTCAGTTCGATCTAGTTGCTCTAGCCTGGAGGTGACATGAAATCTCCCAGGTTCCGGTGAGTCACTGAACGCACCATCAGGAAAGCGGATGAAAGTTGTCGTCAACAAGGCGCGCTAGTCGGAACAAGGCAAACGGAGTTTATGAATATCTCTTCTCTGCTGCATAACTCGGTACAGACCAATTCAAACTTTTGCTTTTGACAGTATATTTGTACTATTTTGATGGTTTTTGAGCTGGTTTAACCGCCGGTTTGCCGGGATCAGTCCTTTAACGGGACGGTTGGTTTGATCAATGAGCACGTTTCCATGTGAGCAGATTATCGGTTAACAAAGAGACTCGCCGGCCCGGTGCCGGACGTTTTTACGAACACAACTTTATACGTATACTATATATCTTAAATTAACTTTATGGTCCTAAATGGACCATGTTCCAGTTCCTCTGTTTTAAAACTGTAGTGTCGTGATCATCCTATAGGGACTGTCTACTCTAGATAGTTTTAACCTTGATTACCGTACCGTCAAGTACAGCAGGCCTACGGTACTAGTTGTTTTTTGTATTTCACTTTCTGTTTTCAAGATATGACTATATTCCCTTCTCTCTCCCTTGTTGGACTATATGTAAAATGACCTGAATGTCCCTTCCAGGAGTAATAAAGTTCTAATCTGGTCATATCTCAGTGTTGTGAAACTAGATGCCGCTTCTACACAGAAGACCGTTCACCAGGCTACGACCGCCAGTAGACCTGAGACCCGAAGAGGAGGTCTTCCTCTGCAAGATCACCCATGAAGTGTTCAGGACCTACGAGTATGCACTCATACTAGACGTACATTCTCATGTTTCCATGCAAAATGACCAATATCCTTCATACTAATGTCATTCTTAAAGATGAACCAGGCGCTATTCCAGGTCATTTTAAACCTGTATCAAATTACTCAAACCTCCCAGGTTAAATCATAACATGCAGTGTATTTGTTGAAAGTACGGTAGTATCTGACTAATGTATTTTTAGGATATTTGAAAAGGAAAAAACTGACCTTAACTAGGACTATATGTTCTCCCCAGTGTTAGTATTTCTTATGAGGCACACACAGGTGTGTAATAGATTCAGGTGTGCAAAGATATTTAGCAGTAGTTTTCTTTTATATATCTATTTTTGGGGTGGGTAGATGGCATAATAGGAATAAACATCCAATATAGTCATAATCGATAGCTTACCTAAACATATTTGACCAAAATGATAACCCATGAGGTATTTGGGACATGCAACTAGGCTACTCTAAAACATTAGTACATATCAGAGTATGTGAGCGGAGCTGAGTGGTTGGAAATCCAGCTCATCTCTCTTGGAGCGAAGTCCACTCTCCTCTTTCACATCACTCTGCTCAAAACTACTCTTTGCTCAAAGGAAACAAAATTGTCGCTCCAAATTCGCTCCAATAATTTTTGTTTAGTCATAATTCAAAACAAACCTGTACAATTTTGTGATTATGTAAGCCTATCCTGTATGTTGTGTAGGCTGTCCAATTTTTATTAGACTGTAACAATGTAGTTTATGAACAGCATGAATAGGCCTACTGTAATGATAATTTCAAATAGACTTCAGATCTAGCCTGCAGTTTAACCAAAATATAGCCTATAGTCTACACTCAAACAGGTGACCTCCATACTGTAATGTCAGAGACCTTACTTACAAGCACAATCTGTTATTCTTTACTGCGTCTTTGCACTTCACTACAGGTATTACTGTCCAAACTTCCCTAGTTAGACAGCGCCAACCACAGGTAAGGGGTATAAGTACACATATTAAAACTACCATACATCACACGCTATGATCACACGTAAGAGAACAGGTACGATGGGATGAGCATGTCCTGACCTTGTGACCGGCTGCTCACAAAGATCGGCGCGGTACTTGAGCGATAGATTGAGCGGTATCCATCTCGCCCGCTCAAATTATGCTCCTTGCTCAATTCAAATTGGGATCGCTCGCTTCCACTCTGCTCACATACACATTTTATTAAAGTTTACTGTAAAGTTTGACACTTTTACAATGTGGTAATTTATCAGACGCTTTTATCTAAAGTGACTAACAATAAGTATGGGTGTAGATAGGCAGACCACTAATAGAACCCACAGCCTTTTATCTTTGAGTGTACTATAACTGCTTGTTTATCGTGCTACTAAAATAAAAATTGATAAGCTCCTGATAGGATTTCTACTTAACTTTTCCTTTTACCTACTTGTATAAATAACCACTAGGTTAGTTAACCCATATGTGTTGTACTACTTGCGCTTACAAGCTCATTAGCTGCTAGCTATGTTAGCCAGATGACTAGCGTTTCATCACACTTAACTATGTCTGCGATCAGGTGAATAAAATGCCTTGCATTATTAAAGCTCAGGGTTATTATGGGATAACATTCTTTCTTTTCTCCTCCTCCTCAGTGAGTTCTTCGAGAGAACCATCCTCTGTAACAGCCTGGTGTGGAGCTGTGCGCTGACGGGGCGAGCGGGCCTGACGTACCTGGAGGCCGTGGAGAGCGAGCGTCGGGCGCAGCATAGCCTTCAGAACTTCCCCCAGGCGCTGGTGGTCCCCTTGCTCCACCTGGTGGCGGTGAGCCGCCGCTGCAGGCTGACGGAGCTGTGCGAGGACGTGCACGCCTTCATCAAGGAGCGCTTCTTCCCCGGGGAGGTCGTAGACGTCACAGATCGCCATGGAAACAGGTACACACACACACACACACACACACAGTAGCTTATCTGGGTTATCAGAGCTCGACAGCATTCAGTGGTGATGTAACGTTACTTGTGTGTGTGTGCGCGTGTGCGTGCGTGCCCAGCCACGTGTGTGAGGTGCTAGAGGTTCAGTCTCCACATACCAGCTGTAACGCAGCGACCATCAACAAACAGCCAACAGGGGGCGATACTATCGTTATCAGTGACAGTGATGAAGAGTCCCCTTGTCCCCCCAAGCCCCCCCACCCACCTCTCAATGGGTCAGTATACTAATCTTTATTTCTATAGCATGTAAGATCACAATATATAATACATTATAATGCATATCTAATACATTAACTTACACATTAACTTGCTGAAGCTGCTGCCCCTGCGACCCGACTACTGATAAGCGGGAGAAGATGGATGAATTTACACAATATATAATACACTATTAATACACAAACTAACTTAATATACTAGTTACTGATTAGATTTACTTGTCATACTCGTACATTGTTGTTTTATTTATATCTTTTTCATACATTAACTATTTACATTAACTATTTAATTTAATTCAGTGTTAGTAATATTATACTATATATATATTTGATAGCATATGCTCAGTCAGCCTTGAAGACACACCTTGGGCTTGGCCATGAAGGTCTTTAAAAGCCCTTATATCTTGTTAGCTTTTTGGATAGGTTTACATTTGTGTGTGTGTGTGTGTGTGTGTGCGCACGCAGCAAGAGGAAAAAATCCATCAGCCCCTCAGTGTTTCGCTACACAGTGAGGAAGATACCAGAAGGCACGATGATGACGATTAAGGCAGTTCATATCAGGTGAGCATGAAAACGCTGACTGTATGCTGTGTCACCGGTGAGGCCTTCTGTGTTCTTTGTCTACACACATGGTGCGTACATTGAGGTCCAAAAGTCTGAGACCACATTGAAAATGTATACAATTTTAAAGTGGCCGATATAACATTCTGCCACTAGATGGCACACTCAGCATAAGCATCTCAAACAAAAACAAATACTTTGTGGCCCATATACATGCACGTGCACTTACATTCACGCATGGCAGAACACAGAACACCAGCTCTACGGAGAGAGAAATGTCTCAAAATTGTTTGTAAATGCCAGTAACAAATATTCACAAATATTCCATGATTTGCAAATGTGATTGGCTATCAACAAACACAAAATTCCTTACTTGTGACCTGTATGTTGGTAAATTTGCTACGATTTGTACAAATTGATGCCTATTTGTAAATAGTTTGTAATTTATAAAAATACTTAATATTTTCTGTGTATGTGTATCGTGAAATGTCAGTTGAAAATCTTCCGTTGTGATTATCTAGTTTTGAATCTGCATTCATTCCTTCTTTCAATGAAGGAGACGATGGCATCAGTAGGAGGCAGTGTTGTTCAGCTAGTGAGTCACACTGGTGAAACCACACAATGGGTGCTTTACAAGCTAACTGGTTTCCAATTGTGTGTGCACTTGCAAAGTGCACCTCATTGCTACTTTAGCAATAGGCTTATACAGTATCGAGTATCACACTGGAGCCCTTAACAGCTTATACACATGTTTGAAAAGCTGAAGCAGGATTTGATATCCCGCCGATGACAACACACGTCATTCTCTGCTCAATACATATTTACATATAAAACATTTGTTTGCTGCTGTATCAGTGTTTAATTAAGGATTGAAGGAAAACAAATCAGTGTATCAATGTTAATTCTAAGTTTCTGTGTGTTGTAGTCGCAGGAAGAACACCTTGTCCAAAGAGAAACTGAAGCTGCTGTTCAAACAACACTGTGAACCTCAGAATGGTACCATCATGCTTAAGGTAGGCGCCCTGATACCCTAATGGCACCTTTTCTACTGAATGGAACCAGCTCTACTTGAGTCAGCTCAACTAGCTTTTAGTACCAGATGAATTGCATTGCCGATATAACCGCAATGTTATAAAACGCCATTTTTTTTACCGCAAAGGCTGCGATTTAGAACATTTAGAAGTTATGCGTGCATGTCTGACCCAGGGTTTAAACTGTAGCATCAGGCTTCATGCCATCCTCCTCGTGTGAAGCCTTATAGCGCCGTGCCCTTTCTGCAGTCATGTTCACCAATCAGAAACGCCTCAAGGTGACTGTGTATAACCTACACACCAGGCCGTTCCTGCAAGTGAGAATATGTTCTCAGTCAACTTGCTTGGTGTAATAAAGGTAAAATCAATAAAACCAACGACACAAAATCACAAGGAAAAGAAAAGCATTTGTGGTGTTGCTTAAATTTCCTCCGCTGATTATCAGTTCAACTTGGGAGAAACAAATGTTGAGGAATTATTTGTTAAAGCTGTCTGAGTTGGCTTTACAAGCAGCAGATTAAAATAAACGCAGGTAGGCATAATGCAATGTTTACGCTTGTGCTTTGTAATAGCATTTTCTTGCCGATTCAGATTTGCTGTTTTAAAGCTTGACAGGCAGGTTCTGATTGTGACTTGTTCAGATTTTAATAAACTGCATCATAAACTTGACTAAACCTTTCCAGTGCGCAGGGGTTGCCGCCGGAGATAGGCCTACCTACATGGAAGAAGGCAGCCAGCGTCCGGTTTATTAATAAGACTCATATAAAACACATGTTACTTACTCTCTTCATTAAGATGAACAATGTTATTCCAATAGCAAATTGGGAATATAACGTCGTCCTCGAAAACTGAATCATTCTGATTGCGTTACATGTTTCGCATCGACATTCCCCCCTGCATGCTGCGTGTGTTTGTGTGTATGTACGTGTGCGCATGCTCGACAACTTCATGCGCGTTCTAGTTTCAACAATAATGTGATGTCATATATCAGTCAATAAATGTAACTCGTGAACGTAAAGTCTGTGCGACGCATACATCCTGCATTCGTGTAAACTCACCCAAATGCAGTGTGTGATGGAGCATACCTGTCTATATTTAGACTGATTCAGGTGCACATCAAGGTGCAGTCAGACATTTAGTTAGTGCCTGACTTAGTTTGTGGCACCCCACTGTCCGTCAGGGGGCCATAACGAATGGCTCAATATCATGGCATCATTCATCGTCATTTCATAGTCATTGCTTATCTTATAAAAATAAACATCTTTTTACTTGACATTTGTGCTAGTTGCTATAGTTCTCATTTTTGCATTAGGATATAGAGCAATACAACTTTGGTCTCATTAGCTCATGTAGTAATGCTCGACCATCACATTTTAAGTCTATTGCGCTTTGAATATTGAACTAAAGCTCAACTTGAAAGGTAAAAAAAATAGCGCAAATGAAATCGCAATCGCAGTATTTGTCACAATAATCGCAATTCGATCTTGGCCTAGTACCAGGCTCTTTGTATGACACTACAGATGGTACCCCCTCAATGTAGCTGGTCATTGTAGTGACAAATATAGCGTGCATGCTTGTCTGAGGACTGTCTTGTGTAGCACAATGATAGCCTCACAAGACCATCCTGATCTCGCAAGCCTCATTTTAATTTTGCCCCGATAATCAGTCTGGAAATCTTAGAAATCATCTGAATTAACCATTCGCGTCGTATTGATAGCTATACGGGCGTGGTTTAGGTGTGCTAACAGCGAAAATGATCAGACGGTTCATCCAATCCACTGCCAAGTATTTTCTTTAAAGGGCCTGCTATTTTCAAACAGTTTCCAGATGGACTTGTGACTAACAATCCATCTGGCATGCCAGGTTAGCACAATGACTCAGTCAGTTAGAATGCTCTCATTCACATCACCTCTTAGTATCCCTTCATCTTGCTTAGAACCTCAACATATGGGATACTCAAAAGGTATCTGGAACTATTTACAACCATGGGCTTATGGGTAACCAAAAAGTATATAGCTGAGCCAATACCCTCCAGTAGAAAAGCGCCATAATAACCTAATGGGTGTTCATCTAGTGGTTAGGGTGGTCGACTATTCTAAATTGTTTGGGATAAAGGTTAAATAGAAATGGTCCAGTAACCTAATTCCCATTTTAATCCCCATCCCAATACCCATGTGTTGCAGGCATCCACGGTTGCCCAGTATAAACTGGGAGAGCACAGTTTCTCCCAGTTCTTCCCAGATGAGCCTCCGAAATTCCCCTTCAGCCCCCCTTCTAAGGCTGGTGCCGGTAACCATGGAAATGGATTACCTGGACAGGTAAGAAGCAACATTAACTTTTCTCCGATGTCTCCAGTTGGACACACATTTAGATAATAAGAACCGGAAGTAACTGTCTGTCGACCTCTGACCTCGTCTCTGATTGGCTGGCTGTGTCTGCCCCATACCCCCCTTCCCAGCTCGCCACTCAGGAGAAACTGAAGCTCCTGCAGGAGAAGGAGCAGATGAGAGCCACCTCCCATGAGAAGAGCAGGCTGAAGAAGGAGAAAGAGGAGGAGCAGATGAAAACCATCCAGGAGAGGATCCAACTGAAGAAGGAGAAGGAAGAGGAGCAGGAGTCCAAGAGGAGAGAGAGGGAGGAGCTGAGGAGGAGGTTTGAGGAGGATAAACTGAAGAGGAAGGAGGAGAAGGATAAGGTCTGTAGATTATTAGATTATGTAAATCATAATGTTATTGCGTAGGGCTGCATGATTTGATTAGTTTTTTTATTGCTTTTGTTTGAGTTCTGCTCCATGATGCTTCCATTCAGCTGACTAGACGGGCGGAGTCACGTGAATGCACCATAGAACTATAAATAATGGATACACACGCAGTTACTAGCAGTAGTATTCAGTAGCTTTTGTAAAAACATACCATTTGTAAAAGCATGATACTTGAGTGTTGCTAGCAATAGGCTAAAACATAAAATAATCAGTCATAATTATTATCTTAAAGAAATATATATTGACGGGCTAAAGTTGATTTGCCCTGCTGTATTATCCTGTATAGGCAGCTATGTTTATCATTCACATATGCATTTGGAATTTCCTTTTCTATACTCTACTTGTAATATTTTAGAGCCGTTATTCTAGAAATTGTATTTCCGTAGGAATGTCTCATTGAAAGAGTTTCTGCTAAAGTTATTTGCTTCGAACTTGGAAGAAGGAGCTATCTGTAAAAATGAAAAAAGACCCAAAATGGGCAGATGTATTAACAGTAGGTTTTTAGCAAGCCCACCTTGCTATGTAATAAGTTGTCTGTGACAGACAACTTATTAACGCATTAGGAGTCTGTTCTGCTCTGATAAATGTTTGTGATACCACCTGAGCTGCAGTGTTACGAGCCATTGACGTGAAGTGTAGTTTGGATTTATATTTCGTCTGTCGCGCTTGATTTAACAGGATTTAGATGTTTTGAATTTCCGTTTGGATTACTTTTTGGTTAATCGTCCAGCCCTATTATTGCGTTATGTGGTGTGACACAAGATGAATAATCATGTTATTGCGTTATGTGGTGTGATACAAGATTAATAATATTATTGTGTTATGTGGTGTGATACAAGGTGAACAATAATCATGTTCTTGCATTATGTGGTGTGACACAAAATGAACAATAATCATGTTCTTGCGTTATGTGGTGTGATACAAGATGAACAATAATCAAAATGTTCTTGCGTTATATGGTGCAAGATAAATAATAATTATGTTATATTATGTGTATGTCTATCAGGAGAGAATCAAGCTTAAGGAGGAGAAGAAGAAATATGCTGAACGACTGAAGCTCTGGAACAAACCACGGGAGGATCTAGAGTGTGAAGACCTCAAAGTAAATATACCGGCAAACGTGATTGGACCCTGTCTCAGTGAAACTTCTTCTTACGCTCTGTCTGCGTGCGCGTAGGAGCTGCCATGCCCTGTCCCGGTCCAGACCCGGGTCCCGGCAGATCTGTTTGGAGACGTTCTGATGGTTCTGGAGTTCCTGGCGGCCTTTGGAGAACATTTTGATCTGAAGGACGAATTTCCTGACGGCGTGACTCTGGGTTAGAACTCACACACACCGGACACTGTTTGTAAAGCTATGCAGTCTATTAGTTTGTGTGCTGTGCTCACAGTTAGGTGACGGGGCTGCATAAGTTAATGCTTAGGATGGAGGATGTAGAACACACCTGGGTCTAATGTGTGTGTGTGTGTGTGTGTGTCTGAAGAGGTCCTGGAGGAGGCGTTGTGTGGCTCTGATCCAGAAGGCCCTCTCTGTGAACTTCTCTTCTTCTTTCTGTCGGCCGTTTTCCAAACCCTGGAACCTCAGGAAGACCCTGATTTGGAGCCGGACCAAGGTGTGTGTGTGTGTGTGTGTGTGTGTGTGTGTGTGTGTGTGTGTGTGTGTGTGTCATGTCCGTCTGGTTCCCACTGGTTCTGATTGGTCCTTGCTTATTGTGTTGTAGAGATGTCTGAGGTTCTGGAGGATGACGCAGATCCCACTGAGTCTGCTGTCAACGCCGTCGCTTCATTGGCTGCTTCCTGGCCCCTGTTGCACCAGGGTAACACACATACACATTCAGATAGTACTATTAACCCTCCAAAACCCGAAATCTGCAGCGATGTTGCAATTTTTTGGCATACTTTTATATTTTGTATCATATCTTCAGAACGTTGAACGGTAGAAACAAGTTTTTCCCCCTCATAATCTGGACATTCTAGCAAAGAGATTATGTCTTGTGTTATTTGACATAGCAGGGGCTATACAAGACGACGGCAAATTTGCCTCTAAAATGCCTCGCCTAGATGCAAATAAATACTGCAATTTAGTTTTTTTGGTGCTAAAAAGACAGACATTATCAAATATAGAAATAAATAGATAAAAGCATATCCCTTGAAACTCAGGGCTTATAAATAAGAGTACATGCGCATAAATAAATAAAATGCTGTATTTTAATTCATTTTGTATTTTATTTGAATTCAGAAGAGCGTGAAAGTTAGTGCTTAGTGTTTGAAACAAAACTATACACTATTTTATAATTCTTTACATAGTAAGACTGAGAGTGTGCTGATAGACATAATTTGACATAAAACACTTGATGATGGCTATTACAGAAATGCTTTTAGAAGCCATTATATCAAAGTAGCGAAGAACGGCAAAAAGACCCTTAAGTTTAAGGCTGTACTGTAGACCTGCTGTATGACCCTGTGTGAACACTTGTGCATGTTGTCAGGCTGTGGCATTAAACAGCTGGACCTGGACAGCTGTACTCTGTCGGAGATTCTCCGTCTCCACATCCTGGCGTCCGGGGCCGACTGTAACCACGGCAACGCTAAATTCCGCTACCAGAAGCAGGGCGGGTTCCTGTCGAGCGACGACCCTTGTGTCGAGCTGCGATTGGCTAACCCTGGTCTGATGAAGAGACTGGCCACCACTGCTGTTTATGACCTGAGCCCAGGTCAGACACTCTGTTTTACCTTTACCCTGATGTCCCCTTTTCCCTTTACCCTGATGTCCCTTTTACCCTTTACCCTGGTATCCCCTTTACCCTGATGTCCCCTTTACCGTGATGTCCTCTTCACGTTTCCCTTTACCCTGATGGCCTCTTCACGTTTCCCTTTACCCTGATGCCCCCTTTACCCTTTACCCTGATGTCCCCTTCACGTTTCCCTTTACCCTGATGTCCCCTTTACCCTGATGTCCCCTTTACCCTTAACCCTGGTATCCCCTTTACCCTTTACCCTGATGTCCCCTTTACCCTGATGTCCCCTTCACGTTTCCCTTTACCCTGATGTCCCCTTTACCCTGATGTCCCCTTCACGTTTCCCTTTACCCTGATGTCCTCTTCACGTTTCCCTTTACCCTGGTGTCCCCTTTACCCTGATGTCCTCTTCACGTTTCCCTTTACCCTGATGTCCCCTTTACCCTTTACCCTGATGTCCCCTTTACCCTGATGTCCCCTTCACGTTTCCCTTTACCCTGATGTCCCCTT
>JAODUK010061107.1:0-15679 GCA_027564635.1 Typhlichthys eigenmanni
CACACACACACACACGCACACACACACACACGCACAAGAAAGGATTGCATCTTCCCTACACACTTCCGTCACACCGGCTAAAATAATAACTACTGCAATAAACAAGTATAGCTTTCAACATTTACTAATTGATTAAATAGCAGGTATGCTACTGCATGGGTCTGGATGTTTGACACCTGACAGCCATACTGTACATGTATACTTGCCAAAGATGCCTAACCAGTGATCTGGGAAGGTCTGCTTCATGGCCAAAGGGTACAGTAACATAAACCTACATTGACAAAGTCAAGAAATCACCCAACACAGCAGGAGTCCCGACATCCATTTGAGAACCAGCCAGTCCTATACAGCTTACAGACAGCCAGGCAGCTTCAAGAAGGCTGCTGTTATGTGATCACTGCCCGGGCGTAGAGAAGACTGCGGATGTGAGATAGATTGTCAGAGCAGTAGGTAATAAATAGCAGAGGTCAATCCACTCAGGTGCAGGTCCACGCATGTGGGAAGGCCACTTGATAGACAACACAGCCTTCACAACCATCCCTTCATCGTGCATTCGCATTTGCCATTCACTTCAGCCGAGCCCCTGTTTATCTAGACTGGAGATCATTAAGTTGTTTTCTCCAGAGAGCTCTGGTCTCCGGCAGCGGCGAGGAGATCTCACTAAGAGCGCATCTGAGTGGCGATTTACAGCCCGCGCTGGGAAACGTCTCCTCTCTCCTTGGCATATAGTCCCTTAACAGAAAGAGCAAGAGAGGAAGAGAAACAGAGATAAGACAGCAGACACACTGCGCTAAAGCTGACTAGATCTCTGCCCTGTGTTCCCCCGCTAGGCCGGACGTACTGTCTGCTGTAAGCCATCAACTGTTGCTTTAAATTAACGTTTGAAACCTCTGAGTGCACAGCCCGCCTGCTACAACACATACATACACACACACAGCTCTATTCTGATCAAACACGCCTTCGAAAGGCCAGCGGCAAACGGGGTCAAAGTTCAGACAGCTGTGTGCGGTCCACGGCGTCGAGGGTAGCGGCGGCGTTCCCGCTAAAGGAAACCAACGGCTTGACCCGGGGTTTTCCACTCATCATGTGTTGTCAGCCGAAAGGCTCACAACAACCATTAGACGCACAAAAGAAGGTGCCAACGCACTGGTGCACACAGGCATGTAACCCATGGGTGCACACGTGCGCACGCACACACACACACACAGTATGCTCAGGTGTTGTAAAATGTGTCCTGATCACACGAACACAGAGGAAGACTAATAACAACTAAGGCACACCCAGGCAATCACAATCACAAGCATTCCGCACCCAACTGCTCTCTCTCTCTCTCTCCCTCCCTCTATGTTCTTTCCTCTTTCATGCAGTCCTGACGCCACTTGTCCCACAATCATTACCTCTTCTGTCGCTAAATCGACCCATTTAAAGCGCACACTTCACTTTTCTCATTCCGTCATTATGCGTTCCCCCACCACGAGGTTGTAGCTTAGTGCTGGTTTATCATGTGGAGAGGTCTTTCAGAGGCGCAAGAACAAATAATATATATCTCATCATAATAGACTGGCATAATAATGTGTCTATGGAAGATGAAAGGCGGAACCTTTTGCCTTTCCAAGGAAACACACAGCTGGGCCATACACAGGCACAGTTGTATTTAGTTATCTTGGTTGATCACACCTCGGCTCAAGTTGAAGGTGCTGCAGGTTTGCTGAGCTCGGCATACTATTATGTAAAGTTTATTTTTGTTTACCAGATTTGATCAGATACCAGCTCTATACAAAATCCAAAAAAGTTATGTAAAAATAATGATGTGTGTTATTATTGTATTGTATTGTCTCTTGCTAATAGACACTACCGGTAATTGTTATAATAGTTTGTGATTTCACCTAGTAAAATACAGGTTAAAAAATTTATTAAAAAAAAGAAACATTTTATATATATATAATTATATATTTATATCAGAAAATATTTTCTTTCAAATCTCTATTGGACAGAAACATAAAGTATATACTGGTCAGTGCTACACCCCAGCCACGTTACTGTAACTCAAACACCTGTACCTGGGAGTTAACATCTCATTGTGCTGGCTTGAGTTGACCTTCATTGTACATTGTGTTGGGATTGGGGTAACCCCAACCCCAACCCTGTTCCTGGGTGACGTAGCTAAACAAACGAGCTGTAGGTCTGGAGCTATATATATTTAGTGCAATAGTACATGTAAGAATTCCACATCATCCCTCAGCTATCAACAAGTCAAAATCTGTTTCATTGCAGCTGAAGACATCTGACCAATCAGGGCCTCTTTTGGCTGATTGTTTCAATTAAAACTGTAATTTCCCGGCTATTAACCACGGTTAATCCATTGATTTTGCAAAGTGTTGGCAGCTCTGCGGCTAATACTCGGGTGTGGTCTATACACAGGGTTACATTTTTTTTCTTTGATTGGGCTATTTGTATTATTCTTTTTAAGGTAAGCTGGCAATATTAATTATACATACATTGAGCATGTTCACATATCTCTTGCAAGCACAGATATATATTAATAACGCATTTTTTTTAGCCATGCTGTTTGTTGGCGACTTGGCTTGTTAATAACACAGTAGCAAACAATAGTAACCTGCCATAATGTACGCAGCCTAGCTAGTGCATACCGGTATATTGAAGTGGTTGGTGTCCGACTGTTTTATTTTTTTTACATAAAAATGCCTCCCACCCGATGACGTAACATTTAATAAATTGTGGTTAATACACGGTTGCGGTTAATAGACAACTTTATTTCTAAATATTACATAAAATACGGACCTGCGGTTATTATACAGTGCGGATAATAGCCGGGAAATTACGGTATCTCACCTGTCAATCAAGCGAAGGCGCATATCAGCTACAAAAGGTTTATCAATGGGCTTCTCAATGCCAGAGCAACAGGCTCCAGAGGAAGGAAGCAGATGAGGATGGTATGAGTTGTTGGATTGTTTATTTACAAACTCATGCTATCTTCAGTTCAGCAGCTTTAGAGTGAAGCAGCATGTTGCATCTGGTCAGCTGAGCTCCACTAGCACACATCACGAAAGTCTGATAACTCTGTAAGCTCGTCAACACCATAAGAAAGTGGGGTTTTCATTGGCTGTTAGCATTGTCACTCACAAGTCTGTAATTTCGTCACGGTGTAGTGCCTTATTTACTTTTCCCAATTTTTCTGTTTATTTTAAGTCGTAACCGTATCGTATTCAGTATTTAACAGATTTACAAGACCTACAAAAAGCCAGACTCGTGCAGTTAAGTTTCCCATCAAACTCTTCAAGTTTAAGATCCAATTTAATACATAGTTGAGTGTGTCGTCATGCATATCAATCATACCCCTCCTGTCAAGTAGGTGTATCTTGACAGTGTGGGTTCCAGTTTTTACACATGTAAAGGCTGGTGCTGTGAGACTACATATACTGTAGATCAATAAAAGTTAAACAATGTCACACAGTTCAAATAAAAAAGGTTTCCACATCCACACGCACACTTTGTTATTAGCTGTGAAAGACCATATTATACCAAGACTGGTGCTATGACGGACCTGGCATTCATTTAAATACCTAGTAATTGACACAGTGCGTGTGCTTCGCATGTGTGTGGGAGTGATCCAATCGAATGAGTTCACACTCACTATAATCTAGCAGCTCTTAGATCTCGCCTTTTCCATTAATCCATCTTTATGGCATTATGTCTCACGCGCTCAGACTGACTCACGCACACAGACACACGCGGGCATGCACTGAGCAAAGACCTGTGTCTGGGGGCCACTGGTCTCTTGCCATTCTCCCCATAGATTCCTTATCACACACTTCACATCAGCTACGGGAAGAGAGAAGTCATTATCTGCAAACCGCTGATAGGATTTAAACATACAGCTAATTGAAGGCTGCCTATCTTCAAACCCATTATGAGAGGGTTGGAGGGCGGGGAGGGGGTGGACTGTGAGAGTTACTGTGTGTGGGGAGGGGGTGTGAGTGTGTGTGTATGCTCATGTGGGGGGTCATGGCCTAAGGGTGCCATGAAAAGTACCATTATACTGAGAGAAAAATATATTTTACCCTTCAGCCATATGTCCGCTACATCATTTGAGTGTGCACGTGGGTGGGTGGGTGTGTGTGCGTGTGTGTGTGTGTGTGTTTGTGTGTGTGTGCGTGTGTGTGTGTGTGTTCCAGCAGTCCAGCAGGGAGAGGGCCTTCAGAGGGGCTTCAGAACTCGATCAAGAAGTACAAATGGAGCAGGTGATTGAAGCCTCAATTCTTCCTGATAGGAGAGGCCAGGGTAGAAGACCGTTACTACATTAGCCCATTTCCTTCATACACACACCTACACACACACACTGAACTCTTGAATAAACCTTTGTCTAACCCTAACCCTATGAAATAAAAATGCAATGTGTAAAAACTGAGTGGCGTCCTTAAAGCTATGTAGCCTTCAGACCTACAGTATGGTCAATAAACAGATGCAGCGGCAGCGGTTTATTTGCTAGCCCAGTTAATAGAAGTAAACTAGCACTAATGCTCCTCTTCCAGTGTAAATATGACCCGTGCTAAGCAGCCCTGGGTGGGGTCGAGTAGAAAATCCCCACCAGTTAAGTAAGGACTTACTCACTTTATCTGTGTTCCTAATGTGTATTTATGTCTGTGGGTCAAATCCTCTTAAGGCACAGCTGCTATTCAACATTAGAAAAACTCACACTTGGGGCCTCATGTACGCACGTTAACAAGCACAACGTTAAAGTGAGCGCAGCCAGACCGCAGATAGCGCACGGTGTGCCATCGCATTTTACTTTGGTTGTACTAAACTTGCTAAAACAGGTTAGTACACAACCTGTTTTACCAGTGTTTAATCATTATGAATATACATGCATGAGCAATAAAGAATATGTATAATGAAAGATTAACATGATTGAGGATAAATATACAATGGCGTTTTACATTGTATCACCTGAACGTCACAGGTTTGATTAAACACTTTCTTGACTAGAATTGATTGAAAAGAATTCACAAGAAACATCATGTAGAAATTTCCATTAAGAAAACAGTTCTTCTGTCATAATTCTAGAAGCTCCCATAGATGGAAAAAGTAATTTGCAGTTTCAGGCAGCACCAGGAAAAGGGAATCATTCTAGCCACTCCTGAGCATGTTATAGATAAGGGGGGTAAAGAGAAAGGAGAAGTTTTACAGGGGAGAATAAATGGGACAGGCATGGCCAGAGATAGTGGAGTAGTTAAACCTCCCATCTCTTCAACCACATACTGTAGATGCCTGTTGTTCTATCGGATGATGTCTACCTTAAACACTAGAAATACCTGGGGTGACTGTGTGGATCTTTATGTAACAGGTGTATTCTGATTAAATATAATAGGTAACCATAATGCCTTCTAACGTTTTACATTGTGCCTGAAGGCATGACGCATGGTTTTAAAACATACTGGTTTTGCAAAATTTGTCCTCAACATTTTGCTTCACTTTACATTTCAGTTTGGACACAATTCTAAATTAAAAACTGTTTGCTATTCAGGCAATTATATAATCACTAGCAGGTGATTGGTCCACCTTCAAACAAGAGCAAGACCCATCTGAGAATGATTAATAAACACAGGCACTTAATTGATGTTGGCAACAACTGAACTGGCCCAACTTCAGTGGCACCACTGGTATGGAGTCTGGACTCCATACCAGTGCAGTTCTCTAGCTGACTGACAAGCACTTTTATCAGTCCGATAAGTAAAGCGAAGCCAGGCGGGGCTTGCAAAATTGTGCTTGCTCTCTCTCTCTCTCTCTCTCTCTCTCGCTCTCTCGCTCTCTCTGAGTGAGTGACCTCTTGACAGCAGATGGAGGTAGTGTCCTGTAGATATATGACATACTGTAACGCCGATGTGCTGTACTCCTAAATGCTGTCTGTGTGTGAGTGAGAGAGATGGAGAGAGTCTGCTGACTGTTCATCCTGCAGAATAAATGACTGAGTGTAAACAGTGAGATGGGCACACACAGCTCTACAGTCCCATTGACAATGAGAAGCCACAGTTTACATTCATTAAACAGCCTTCAACTTCCCTGCAACCCTCCTCCTCAAAAATGACACAGTTCTAGTATGTCTTTAGTCTATTAGGATTTTCTTTTCTTTCGTACCCAAGCCCCCAATATGCTCTTGGAAGCCGATGGAAGCTTTTGGTTTCCCGGGCCCAGCGAAAACCCCCAGTGGTTTTGCGTCGGAGTCCCCCCCCCCCCTCTCCCTCTCCCTCTTTTTCCCATCCAGGCCACAGCTGCTGGCACTGGTGCCCATGTGGCACTAAACCAGGTGGCCACCAGGCCCTGCTGGTTAAACAATAGCATATCATCAGCAAACAGCGTAACTCTCACCTGCTCTGCTGCGGCCCGCAATCCACTCCTGACTGAGGGTGGGGCAGAGAGGCCTGGAGTTAATGGTGAATATCTAATTGTGGTTAATCTGTAGACACACAAGGGGGTCACAATAAGACATGGATGGGGTTGGACAGAAGCTGCAGGTAATCGTAAGACCAACACACACACACACAAAAGAAAGTCCAGAGAGAAAGAAAGCAATGGATGGACGTGCTCCTGGGAAATCGTCGTATCCATTCCCTTTCTGTGCTACATTTCCTTTCAGCTCATCTCCTGGCCCCCTGGACAACTTCAGACCCCACTCCTATTCATATTGCTATGAATGTAGTGTCTATTGTATTCTTTGAAAGCAGACAACAGAACAAGAAAATAAAGCCATTGCCACTCTTTTGTGTGTGACCGCGTGAAAAGGCAGAGCAAAACCCATATTAAAATTTGATTCATGAAGCTTTGTTTTCGGCTCGCTCTCCGTTGTCGCCAAATGTCACGAGGCTCATGTAATACCACCAGGGCACTACAAGTCAGAGAGGTGTGTGTATGTTTGTGTGTGTGTGTGTGTGGGTGTTCAGAGGTTTTAGGTTCTGTGGGGGGATCAGAATGTAAGTCGCTGCATTAATTGAAGTGTTAGCGTGCCGTGACTCCTGTGTGTGTGTGTGTGTGTGTGTGTGTGTGTGTGTCTGGGTTAGTGTGTGTGTGTATGTGTGTGTGTGTGTGCGCGGGTGGTTGAGCGCGTGTCATTTCCTCCTGCAAATGCCCGCTCTAAAGAGCTTTTGTTTCCCCGTGAAAAGTCATTAACGGAGTGAACACCTCGGGGGTCTCAGCACCCTCGCCGGAGTAGGGGGGGGACGGGAGGCGAGAGGGAGTGGCAGAGGAGGCGTGGAGGAGGACAGGAAGTGGCCGTATAACAGCAGCAGACATCACTGTCTGGGAGCAGACTGATACTGAATCATGTGGTGTGTGTGTGTGGGGGGGGAATAAGGGGGGAGACAGCTAATCAACATCACATCTGAACTATAGCGGACCGCTGAAGCTACGCTATAGGCAAAACAAGCGGGAAAGAGGTGGGGGGGGGGGGGGGTAACTAATGCTGCGACAGAGGGGCAGAGAACATACTGTAGTTAATTTATAAAAGAGGTGGGAGGGGGGGAAGGGGGGGAGGACAACAACAAAAGCCAGGAGCTCTGTTTTCGTCCGGGAACAAAATGAGAAATTGTATCTCGCCCAGAAAGATGAGAAAGAATATTTGTGTCAGGTCAAGTTGGGATTCGCCAGCATGATACTCATTTGTTATCCCAAATCTCAAGCCATTTACACTGAGTTTAATGTCATCTTTTTCTATAGTCCTGAGATATCTCCAGTGTAATATCCAGTAGAGCAGGTACCCTAGAGATTATAAAACATTAATATAGAGGAGACATATGCTTAAAAAATAAAATAAACCCTTTTTGTGTTTTGTTTTTGCTGGTGGGTGGGTTTAATAGCTAGTGCATCGACGATAAACAAAAAGATACAGTGTTAAATTAAATTACATTGGAACAAAAATAGAATAACAATATATAAATGAAACAATATCAAAACATTAGCTATGGTAGCATTAAAATGGGACAGAAAAACACAGTTCAGTAGTTCTTCAGTGTTTTTGCACAAAGAAAGTGTTTATGTGTGAGCTGTTTTGGCATCTATGTTACAATAATCCCATCAGATTGTGAATGTTTTAAAAAGATTACAGATTACTGTATGAAGCGCTGGGGCAGATTAGCTGGCAACTCTGTCTGCACCTCTGGACTGTTGGACATGTTGTCTCACAATGGCATCCTGCGTGTCTGTAGTGTCTTTATGCACTTTTTTTTGCAGAAAGGGTAATATTGCCAGATTTGTGTACATGTGTGAGAAAGAGAGCGTTTGACCAATATTGATCTGGTAGATATCACAAACATATTGGCTCCTCCGCAGGAAATAGAAAATACACATACACACACACACACACACACACACACACGATAAAACACGTTCCTCTCTGGTTGTGTGAAGATATTCTTGATTGCCAATTATACCTTAAAACACACACAGAAATAAAGAGACTATAAGAGTCTGGATCAATGATAAAGGCAGCCAGCCAAGTTCAAGGCAATTTCCTCCTCTTTCCTGTCACTATACGACAGTGGAAGCACCACTGAAGGAAAATACCTATAACTAAACAGGGAGATGCATTTAACAAGTAACCCTGCCTGAGAACCAGCATGCATTTTATATTGATTTTAATCGAAAGGTACATTATGCATTTTATGATTTATTTGTCAGTGTTAGCAAGTGAAACCTGAAAGTCAGGTGATAAAATGAACAGTCCATGCTCAGATGGGGAGCACAAATTGCAACAGTTTCCCAAAACAGGCACATTTTGCTAGAAGAGATAACATAATCACCCCTTGTGATGGTGTCATATCACCAACTGTCCATCTTAGACAGATGTTTGTCCCTTTGAGATGAACATACTATTTCAGTTGGTGATTTATTAACAGTTTAGGTTGACATGCTCTTCCCTGATTGGCTAAAGTCTATATGAGTTAAGGCAAAGATCATATAAGATTGGTATCAGAATCCAGAATGTATGTCACATATGAGGCCAAGTCTGACTGGCTTATAACGATGATTATTTTAGAGGAATTTTTGCTAGATAACAGCTACAATTAAAATGTGTCCTATACCCTTTTAAGGCAGACTTACCAAACTGACCACACAACAGGAAAAACTGTGTTTCTGCACAGCCTGGTTTAAGAGAGGCCAGAACAACCCGTTGACCAGATGACCAGATGGCCAGCATATTCAGGGACACAAGACTGCTGCAGATGGAAAAAGCTTTAGAAACTGGAACGGTGAAGTTAGAAAACTTCAAATTGATGTGTGAAGTTCGGTACTGAACAACAATTGTGGTCTGTTAAAGATTTAGTGTGAAGCATAGAGTAGATAAAACTATCCTCCAGACACAAATCCTACTGCACTTATACAATGCTGATCTACCGGTGACACATGTTAGACGTTTAGAGAATGCTGAACAAAATTGAGCAGAAGCGTAAGCCTGTGA
The DNA here is from genome assembly GCA_027564635.1 of Typhlichthys eigenmanni. Lineage (NCBI taxonomy): Eukaryota > Metazoa > Chordata > Actinopteri > Percopsiformes > Amblyopsidae > Typhlichthys > Typhlichthys eigenmanni. The sequence continues at coordinate 9,473 of JAODUK010061107.1, forward strand.
ACTTGAGCAAGGAAGGGATGGAAATAAAACAAGAGAGAGAGAGAGAGGGAGAGGGAGTGAGAGAGAGAGAGAGAGAGAGAGAGAGAGAGTGAGCTTTCAACAGGATTTTCCCTGAGAGTGTCTACACAAAACTGTTTCTATGACGACCTGCAGTTGCCTGCTGGGTTTATACAGGCCAAAGAATGAGGCCTCTCTGGTAAGAGAGAAAGAGACAGAGAGAGAGAGACAGAGGGGGGGGGGGGGCTGGAGTGGGTACTATGTTAGACAGTGACTGAACGATTTTATACCCTGCAACATGCATGGAAGCATAATAGGCGGTTTTTCCATTGTGACTGTGTATTCACTTCAGATACACAATATCAAACGCATTCCAACATTCCACCAGACACACGCACACACACACACGCACGCACACACACACACACGTGCAAGATGCATTGTCCTCCAATTTACACATTGTCCATCTGACAAAATGCACACAAATATATGAGCACACTGTCACAGTGTAACTGTTTGGGCTAAAGTGAACTGTGGAGTGAACAGAATGTCACATATCTCTCCATTCTTTGTACTCTAAGCAAATGAGACTTTACAAAGAGTGTCTATTCCAGCCAGGCATAGGCCTATGTACATGCACGTACAGTAGTTCTACACATACACTCAGCACACAGCTACATAGGGCTTACTATCACACAAAATAGCATAGGCACAAGCTACTGTTTAGTTAACAATTTGGTTAATTAAAGATAATTAAACGAGCTTGTTACATATTAGGCTGCATTAGCAATTGGTATCGGGCTGCATGTTCGGTGATTGCGAAGATGTGAACGCGTGTGTGCGAGACAGATGCAAAATGAGGAGATGAGAAAGCCAGGCAGGCTGCAGAGCAACACAGCTCCGTGATTAATGCGGCTTTTAGCTGCAGCGGAGCCTGGGCCCCTTCAGCAAACTGACCGGGGCGCCCATTCAACACCACACCAACCCCTCCTCCCTCCACTCTGTAGTTCCTCCAACATCCCAACCCGCTGACTGAGAACCAACTGTAACCCACACTCGATTCGCTTTATTTCCACAATTCATCAGCATCAGTGTGTCCTCGGATATGCCGCGTTTCACTTCATTTCACTGCGTTTCGTTTAAGCCCAAACCGACTTCCATTGCGGGATGAAAAATGGTGAGGGGGGAGGGGGTGCAGTACTGTACGGGGGAGGGGGCAGCCAGGACGCTCCATCCACTCCATGCGCGGGATGACACGGAGAAGTCTCCTGTAGTCTAGGCTAAGGCTACTATAGATATTCTACGATAAACACCAGTGGTGGCTATGTAGGTTATAGGCTACATGCCACCCATTTGATTATGGTCAGTTTCCTTATGAGTCTTCGACAGACATAAGAACGTGTAGCTACATTACAATTAAACGCAGGAACAACTGCAGCAAACTACTAATTTCTCACTTTCTCTCTCTGTCTCCGTTTCCGACTGTCTGACACACACATACACACGTACATAACCTACATTTGCATTGGAGTCGCCTATACAGTACCACCAAAATCCCGATCCATCACCAGCTCCGTGGTAGCCTATAGCCTACCCGCTGCAGTGATTAAACTGTAGTAAACTGAATCCACAGGCTCCCTTGTGGTTAATAACAGGTAGCACTAAGCTAAATGGCTTACACTGGCACGACGTGGATTCATTTCGCAATATCCGCAACAGTCTTCATTTTCTTACCTTTATACATAACCAATAAGTTCCCATTCTTAAAAAAGAAAGAAAAAAAAAGAAGAAAATTAGATTCCAATAATTCCCGTGTATCTGGTTGGTCGAACATCCATCAACGTTCAGCGAGAGTAATCCAGTTTTCCCATGCCGGGAGAGTGCTTGAAAACTGGGTTACATCTTTTCGCGTCCCCACAAAAACTATGTCAGGCGTTTTTGCACTTCATGCCCCCCTTCTACCCCCTCTCTCACTCTCTTTCCCCTCTCTCTCTCTCTTTCTCTCTCTCTCTATCTATATCTCTCAAACACATAGGCTACACACACAAACACACACACACACACACTCTCTTTCACCCTCCGGTCGGCTGCTGCCGCTGAAGTTGCCTGGTTACCTCTCTCTGTAGGGTGGTTCAGACCGACAAGCCGGCAACCAATCACAGGCCGGTATACACGTTAACCATTCCGCTGCCAAACTGTCCTGATTTCGCAGTTTCAAGGGAAAAGAGAACCAGAGAAGAAGAGATCAGAAAAAAAATCGTAAGTTGCGGAAGGAAGGATAAATAAGCTATGACAATATGTGATGGAAGCACAGGTCTGGATGATCAAGGTTTTAAATTATATGTTGCAGCAGAAATGTCATCGCAGGCCTATTTGACTGCTGTGGTGTGGTTTGGCTGTCAGGTAGATGAGAGACAGCTGACAGATGAGAGAGAAGGTGATTTATTGTTTGCGTGCACACACACACACACACACACACACACACATGCAGAAGGGTATGGGTGGGTGAGTTTGGGGAATTAGAGAGACCTGCTGACAAAAAGCAACAAAAGTATACTAAATCAGCAAGAGGGTATGAGACTTGAGACACACACACACACACACACACCGTGACATATTTAAGCTTGAGTGTTCACCCAGTCATACAGTGCAGGCTATGGATTAGTTTACCACCTGCAGTCGAGTCGTGCAGCCAAAACAATGTGTGTGTGTGTGTGTGTGTGTGTGTGTGTGTGTGTGTGTAGGTGTGTGTGTGTCCCACCCCACCCTCCCACGCAGGGAGTTTGTTATGGCAACATTCAGAGCCTCCTCTCCTCTCCTCTCCTCTCCTGTCATCTCCTCTCCTCTCCTCATCAGATGGACTCATGCAGTGTCTTGTGCAGGTTCATGTTCTATCTCTGGATCATTATAGCTCTAACACAGTTTTCTCATGCTCATGTCTGCTAATAGGTCTTTTTACGTCAGAGCCCCCATTGTTCTGTGTTCTGACAGGTTGTTGTACATTCCTTCTATTTCTGTTCACATTTACACACTCAATTCCTGAGATGACAGCATATATGAAAATGTAACCATCATTTCTTATCAGCACCACCTCCACATTCTCTTCTCCACCTCTGACAGCCAGGGTCTCCTGCCCTCCTTTCAAAATGGAGCGTTCCACCCTGATCTCCACACTGCATGCTGTTCCTCGCTGATCTATGGTGGTCTAAGGTTGGTCACTCCTTCAGTATGCTGCCGCTGAGTGTGGACGCCACGTGGCGGACATGCACGTTATAGTGTCAAGATGCAGTTCCTCTGGTGGCCACTGAACGGATGCTTTCAGAACATTGCATAAAAGCCTCTGGATTACACAAAGTCAATTTCCATTGACGTCCATTCCTCCAAGAAGTCACACTCTCAATAGCTAATGTCACTTATTCTGATGAGTATGACAGTGATGATACAAAATAAAACGTTTTTCCAGTAACAGGATATTGCAACCAATAATAACGACATATCGCATGACACTGTCAGCCAATCATATTCCCGCAATTCAGCTCCAATGCTGATACATAAACACATTACACATTACAAATGCCCTACAAGCCCACCTCCTCATCCACTACACATGCATGTTCGGCTACATGCTATGCTCCACCCCTATGTCTCCTCCTATAGGCACAGCATCAGTTCACCTCCTCTAGCTTTACTTGTCAATCTCTCTCCAACTCTCTGGTATCTCTCTCCCTTTTGGCCCATATCTTCAAGCGTCAGCACCCCTCCAACCGCTCCTCATCCTCATACCTGTCCAAGCTTGGCTGAACAGATAACACAAACCAACACATGCTCTTGTATGCCCACAACGCACATATGCACACACGCACACACGCACACATAATGCTGTAACACTCCCACACACACGCACACACACACACACACACACACACACACAGACAATAACACCATATAGGCCTGTACACATGCTCAAGGCTTGTACACTAATCCACAGGGGCGTCCAGATGGACTCGATGTGGGAACATCACAGGCAGCGCCCACATATGTTCACACACACACACACACACAGCGCTGATTCACAGGGTTACGGCTCCAGTCTCACGCGCTGGCAAAGGCCTATGAGGTTGATTTACTGTGTACTGTAGTTAAGATGAGTTAAGTTTAAGTAAGATACATAACAAACAAACAAACAAGGCTATTGTCCACTCAGAATACACACGCTGTGTACGCATGCAAGAAGACCCTGCAGTGACCTGTGGATTTAATACAGACGCAGATGATGAAACAGCCCACCTTACTTATGCAGCTGTCAATACAGTGTGTCTGGAGGTGAATCTACATTAGCCATGATCCATGTACGCACAGCAGCACCCAATGACCTCTCTAACCTGCACCCCTAGTACATCACATTGGCGTGTGCGTGTGCGTGTGTGTGTGTGTGTGTGTGTGTGTGTACCTTCAGGGTTAGTTTAAAACCCACACAAGCTCACAGACCATATGAAATCAATCCCCAGAGTGTCAGACTAACAGTACTGTATCTACCGTGCTGTAGGTGCTACTGGGAGTACCACAATGCTGTATGACAGATATCAAGCAGACAGGCAGCGTGCAGGGACAGAGACCACTCTGATGCTGATTGTGACTACAAGTCTAGATGGCAGCTTGACTTGTGCTTAGTGGCTATTTGTAACAAGCCAGGAATGAGGAAGGACTGTGTGACATGCTGCTGTGTGTGTGCGCGCGTGCATACTGTATGCGTGTGCATGTGCGTGTGCGCACGTGTGTGCGTGTGCGCGTGCGCGTGTGCGTGTGCGTGTGTGTGTGTGTGTATTGCCCTGCAGGGGGTTTGAGATGAAAATGTGCTTCGTTGAAATGTCACACATGTTTGCTGTTACCATGATGTGGAGCTTTGAGGGCTTTTGCCTCTGGGAGGAGCCATCATATTTTATTAGAACACACATACACACACACATAGGCATTTTCCCTAAGGGTAAGTAAGGGGTAAGTAAAGGGTATCATCAAGATTGGGTTCTGCTGCCAGCCTGAACTGTTAGATCCATTCTGCTCCATCACACATGGCACCCACAACTGCTCTGTGGAAACACCATTTTCATTCCGCTGCTCTCCCAGGGCAGACCCATCAAGCTGGGGGTCACATATCACTGTAATGCATTTACAAGGGACATAAATGTGTTCAGAGAGCACTGCAATTGTTTGATTCTATTTACTGTAAGGATCAACAATAATAACAGCTATTACAGTATAGTATACTGCACACACACACACACACACACACACACTTCTACACAAGACAAATGGACAAAGTATCATGTAACACATGTGTGAGTAAAAGCACAATATGCCAAGATGCTCTGTTCATCAATAAAAGGGTAGCACAGTAGGTCCTGATTTTCAATCGATATGTAAACCTTTAACATTTTAGCTTCTTCCCATCAATAGTTTTCTGATACAAAGGAAACAAGGCATTTTCATGGCATGACACTAGACTGGCATCTTTTAATTAAACAACTCTAAGCTATGCTGATTTATTAATGTGGCCATATGTGCAGTTGTTCACCTTAACACGAGCACATTAATCACAAACCAATATCCATCTTTCAGCTGCTATTTCAGTCACTATATTATAAATATCCATGTACAGTACAGATAGTATAACTATGAAACAGAAGACATATATAAAGGAGGGTACTCATGGTAGGGGAAGTGAAAAAGGAGGCCAGAGAGAGAGAGATAGGGAGAGAGGGAGAGGTGGAAGAGCTAGTCGAGCTGACACAGTTTCAGTGTGTTCAGTTTCAGCGTGTTGTTAATAATGCAGCATGCTTCTCGTGGATGTTGTCCTCATCCATTTTTAAACTGACTCACTTCTCACTTGTATCACAACTGTATTCTACAGTTTCTACAGTATAGCATAACATAATATATTGTTTGTAACACATCCTCAGGTGTGCTATGTTGTTTAATATCGCATAAAATAGTTTGAGCTTTCCTTTATGCTGAAAGGCCAAACAATAGGTTAGCTAGGGAGAATGCATTGGTGCTCTTGAGCTCTGTATGAGGTCCAGTGGTCGGCAACAGAGCGCCATTAAAATACTTTACAGGGTCCTTTTTGACGAAACCCTCTGACCTTTACCACACTCAGATTGGTGCGAGTGGAAGACTGAGGGAGAGAGAGAGGGGGGGGGGGGGGGGGGGGCC
>JAODUK010061107.1:24732-39732 GCA_027564635.1 Typhlichthys eigenmanni
CCCCCCCCCCCCCCCCCCCCCCCCCCCCCCCCCCCCCCCCCCCCCCCCCCCCCCCCCCCCCCCCACCGGTCTGTATCATAATAAACTAGCAAGGCGCCCTCATAGGTACATATGAGTATACACACAAGACCATGAGTAGAGGCAAGCCAAATTGCCCAAATGTGTTGTGGAGTTTTTTTTCCCCTTTTTTTCCTCCTACGGCGCTGTTTGTAAGGAGACTAGCTAAATGCAGTGCCACGAAACCATTGACATGCAGCCCGTCTTCCTGAGAGCTATTAGTGGAAGCGGTGTCGCTGCACTTACAAACAGCTCGACAGTGTAAACAGACAAATGTTAATGAAAAAGGGCAGATTGACTTCTCGTGGCTTTCGTTTAGCCTAGCATTTAGCCTAGCGCCACAGCGCAACAGCTGCTGTTGTGGGGATGCTAATAAAGCCAAAGAAAACAAAGGCTGCTTAATGAGAGCCCTAAGAGATAAGAAAGCACCATACACACACATATGTAACAGACGTTTCCTCTTGGACACTAATTAGACGGGAAGGGCTATTCGTGAAAGGAGGACCTATAACTAACCGTCCACATCAATACTCCACTACCGTTAGACAGGAGGGTATAGGCGGAAACAGAAAATGGAATTTGCAGGTGTGACCGATGTTTAGCTGTCGTAACACCAGGTGCGGACTGGGCGTATCGGTCTTGCCTGCGTGGAGGGGTAGGGTGGGAGGTGAACGTCCTCTCGATTGCAGACCCACGGTAAATTAGCTGCAGTCCATTCTGCCCACAGTCAGACAGGAATATATAGCCAGGAGCTGTCACCCTTACGCACACATCAACACCCTCCTCCACCCCTCCAAACAGCTGTAGATGCACCTGCGCGCACGCACACATACACACGCACACACACACACACACACACACGCAGACACACAGTGGTATTTAGATGGGTTGGGGGTTCTAAAAGACACCATGCAGTGCCTGGTTCTCCGCAAGATAGAGCTCCATCTTCCATACAACCCCCCACCTGCCAGACACTACTCTGGGGGAATACTAACCAGGGGGCTATTCCCCTCCCCAGGTCTGACCTGCTATATTTCTGAGGCAGCTCTCCCAGCAGCCGTTGGAGCTATGGCACAGATGGGATGTGCCATCACTCAACACATGCATATCTATCTATCTATCTATCTATCTATCTATCTATCTATCTATCTATCTATCTATCTATCTATCTATCTATCTATCTGTCTATCTTTTAATGTTCTCTCCTTCTCCTTCCTTTACCCATATGATGTATCTATCTTTATCCCTCTCTCCTGTCCTGCCTCTTCAGCTCTTCCTCATTCCCACTTTCTACCCCCCCTCCCCTCCCCCCCTCTCTCTCTCTCTCTCTCCCCCTTGTACAATCAATCAGTTCTGAATTACTCATTTACTCCATCTCTTAGCTCTGCATACTCTCCCAGGCTCCGCAGACGGCGTTCATTTTCTCCCCTCCATCTCTCTCACTCGGCCCCCTCCCCCCCATCTCCCCGCTCTTCCCCCACCACCACCGCCTCTGCTTGATAGAATCACACACTATTTATCTGTTAGGGGACCACAGGGATATTTAATAAAGGGTCTGTAATAACCATGCGCGTGCAAATACAGCATTTGTCCGTACATTCATGCATGTGTGTGTGTGTGTGTGTGTCGCTCTGTGTGTTAGTGCGTGTGCGTGTGTGTGTGTGCGTGCGTGTGTGTGTGTGTGTGTGTCCAGACTGGTGGTTGAATAGCCCTCCATTCTCCACCTTGATGAGGAAATTACCATGTCTGATGTAATGGCTGATGAAAAGGCATCTTGATGCCAGTGTTGAAATGTCGCCGTTAATTTTCTATTTAGCTACAGTTATCCTGACCGCCTGTAATTGATTAGGTGATCAAGAGTAATTGGTATTAAGCCAGAGCAATGGCTTCATCTGTCATTTATGAGTACTAATTGACCCCAGTCATGCCTCCTGCTCGGTGGCTGGCCCTGTTCCACACTTAATCCTGCAGTCCTTACTGGACATATGCTCACTGGACTAGTAGATCCCTTCCCAAGTACCTCACATTTCATCTGTATACAGGAGGAAGGGTAGGTTGTAGGCTGGGGTAAAGTGGTGGACTCCCATCTGAAACATTGTGGGTCCCCAATGTGCCTGGCCTTTCTGTGAGCATCCTTGTGCAAGATGCCCTATCTGCTCCGCTCAATACTTGGACTTGTATTACTAGTAAATGTACACATTGTGTCTCGAGCGTATGCTAAATTACCAAATTTGTCTCTCAGCCGTCTTTCCCTGAGACTGGGGGATGAAAACCAAACCTTTTGACATGCATTATGTGTGCAAGTGTGCGTGCCGACAGTATGTGTTTGTGAAGCAATTCAGAAATAGGGAAACCGCAGTACATTTTGGAACACATTTAACCAATCAGGACGAGCATGGCTTCTGACAACCCATTTTTGACAGCAGTTAAGGTATGCTATAAACAAACCTTACGGTTCCTCTGCCACACGCAGTCCTCTGCACCCACACACAACCTACACATAACTTAACCACGCTCACAAATATACAGATTACATTCGTTACACTGAGATTTTGACAAACTTCACCATGCATTTCAAGTGATCTGGAACTGCAGAGCTACTTATTCATATGAACCAATCAGATATGCCTGAGAGAGACAGTTTTAACTGGTAGTTTTGGCTCACATCTCTCGAGCCAATAGACTATTGATTGTCTGCATGGGACTCCTTAAAGGAAAAGCTACTGTTTATAGCTTTGCTGTGTAATTTGATAAAGACACAAGCAATAAAAATGCAACGAAATAAACAACAATGTTTCATCAGTGTTTACCATACATTCACACAGCAAAATCATAGCATATCATATTTATGCACAGAAACATTAATGCAGGCACACACACACACACACAGGCACAGGCACACTTCCGTAGATGTTCTACTGAACCTAAGACTAAGGCTGTCATGGCAACCATTCCTCTAAAGGTGTGATTGGTCAAGGGAGCAACGTGCAGAGAAATGTTTGCTGAGGAGGTATGTAAATGGATTACACATAACAAGAAATTGCAGTTTTAAGGCGCATGCACGCACATGCATCCGTGCACACGCTATAGCCCATCACCCATTTGCACAGCTCAGATTTCTCAGGAGGCATAAAACCTATCCAAAATAATGAGTAAAAACACAGCTATATGTCGACAAGTCAGGGCCAAACAATAATTAATTAAGGCCAAAATATAGGAAGTGACAAGTTTGCTTAGATCATTTAAAGGGAAAAAATATATAATTAATACAGCAGACATTTAATTAAAAATATGCTAATGTTCTCTAGTTTGTAGGCTATCAAATTCAACTTAACGGAGAAAATCATTTATGACTACATTTGACTAAAACAGAGAAAGAGAGTGCTCATCACTGGTGTGAAATTAGGCTTGTCCTTGGTTAAAGACAGTTGCTCCAGATCCACCAGAACAAAGAGATTGCATTATTTATTAATAATAACCACAGAAAGGTAAAAAAAAAAAAGTGAAGTGGTCCGTGTGATGAGGAATCTAATGTGAGAAAGATTACAGAGGAAGAAACAAATTTGAATAATTTCATAACAGGCAACAAATATGTTAATTTGATGTTCAATCAACTCAATATTTCACCTTTGTGTGTAGACTTTAATGCCCACATGTAGGCAAAAAAAGCGAAAGTAGGGCGAGTCGAGTGTATTATTCGTTGCCATGACGAAAGGTCAGTACAATCATATCATTGTACCCCAGCCCCTGCCCCAGTGGCTGGTCCCCTGCGGCCAATTAGCGAAGAGAGAAAGTCAACTGGCTCGGGACTGAGAAAGTGATCGATCACACCAACCCCCCGCTTACACATGTATAACATATATGTACCATGCCATCTTGTAAGCTGGACTAATACATCAGCTAACATGTCGGTTGACCCAACATTGCCCACAAAGTCTCTGAAACCTTTGTGCCGGCTACCGAGGTGGCATAACGGTGTGGAACAATTATCAAACTGTGTGCTACTAGTTTAGAGAAAGACATACTTTTTTCTAACCTGTGTGGCAGGGTTAAAGTTTAAAGTCTATGTAAATCAGCGGTTATCCAATGAGGTAGAGTTCTCCAAATCCCCCTGCATTCCTCTTATTAATTATTCATACCTCGCATCTACATATTCAAAACATCTGATCTTCTTCTACCGCAAAGTGGGGGAGGAGAAAGAGAGAGGGAGAGAGAGAGCGAGAGAGAAAGAGAGAGAGAGGGAGTTTGGGCAGGAAAGTTGTCAAACGGGAGTTGAGTGGACAGAACAGCAAAAGGCTTTGTTGGTTGAGTTATTGCAATTTCTATTCACAGTGTGCTTCGCTGCTCTGAACGCAGTTCACGTTAGCAGTTAGCCTGTAACAGAGCAGGGTCCTTCTGAGTTAGCCTGTTAGCTCGGCCGCTTCTTCACACAAGAAGCTGTCAGAGGAGCAGTACCGGAGTCATTATGGCCTCAGCTGACAGGCTCCAACCTCTGGCCTATTAGTGAACATACATGGAGCCCAATCTGTTCTCCTATGCTTCCTCTCTCTCTCTCTCTCTATCTCTCTCTCAATCTCTCTCTCTCTCCCCTGTGAGTTGGAAGACACAGGGAGACGGAGGGAGGCAGCGCAGTGAAGGAAATGTAGAGAGGAAGTCAAAGCACAGAAACAAGCCAGAGAGACTTATGTGATATTGACATATTACACCACCCACCCACTTACCGGGATTCTGTGTCTATGTGTGTGTGTGTGTGTGTGTGAGTGTGGTTTAAAAGAACGAATAGAATCTGCGTGGGTTGGAAGTCTAATGGGGACTGGGGGATCTAGGAGGGCAAACGGATGAAAAATAGGTGGGTGGGATGCTATAGGACTATAAGTAACAGGCTGTGATGGGGAACAATGAATGTCTTGGGGCTGGGGGTATAGAGGCCCTTACTGTGTGGTGGGCATGGCTGTCTGACTGGCTGAGAAGGTGAAAGCCTGTCTGTCAGTGCTAGCCTGTAATTGAGGGTGGTTGTCATCTTCTGCCATTCCCTGGTACAGTACATTCCCAGTACAGTAAACTGTGTTCATAGCCACAATCAGCGCATAAGGTGTACACCTCAAAGAAGAAAAGTACATATTTGCATATATGTAACTACAATCTGAATGACTACCGAAGGCCCAGAGGATAGAAATTAGTATGTTCACATCATCTGCACAATAGTTACACATTAGCAAACACAGTGTCCCCCCCCCCCCACCCCCCTCCCGAAAAAGGTTGACCTCCCAGACATTAAAATATATTTGTTATAGGGATCAAAAATAAATAACTCCCATCATTTCCTATGTCGATCCATAGCAGAGTGCGGTGTTTGGTAAAGTGTAGCTCTCCAGGGAGTCTGGGCCTGTGATCTGGAGGTGCTGTGGGCTGAAAGGGAACTCACATCCGCCACCGCATCAAATCTCCCACATCAATAAACCAGACTTAAATGTATTTGAGTTTACCGTTCGCTCGACTCGCATTGGCATTTCAAAACTCTCCCCAGTGCGCACTCTCTCTCTCTCTCTCTCTCTCTCTCTCTCTCTCTCTGTCTCACTCACTCTCTCTCTCCCTTTCTCTCTCTCTCTCTCTCTCTCTCTCTCTCTTGCTGGTCCTTTTTTCTTCAGGGTCCAGCATAGTGGTGTCTGTAGCACTTTATCAAGACACAATTTTCAATCTCTTTCTCCCCTTCTCTTTCGTTGCCTTCCTGTGTAAAAGTGAGGGGATTTGTGGCTAACCCCCGTTGTATTAGCACCTGTTGACTCTGGGTGATTAGAGCACTTTATCTGGTAGATGGAAAAGCCATGTTGTTTCCTGCCAGTCCCTTAGCACAGCTGCACACACACACACAATGTCATTCTATCACACAAACCCGCTAAGAGCAGAAGTCTCAGGCCTGGTCTCACTGTGGCCCCAAGGACCCCTCACCCCTTCCACACAGAGCCATCCACCAATAAAGCCTGGCCCATAAAATAAGAAGAGACTGTGATGGCTCCGCAGTGTTCAGCGGTAGCCTTTGGGGAACACCGGCGGGGTCAAATTTGGACAGAACCCGAGACACGCTCCATTGGACCACACAGACGAGCTGCTGCCGCTCTAATTGGCTGGAGCGCAGGAAGGAATGCACAATGCACCTCAGTCATATTAGCCCCAGCCGTAAGGACAATAGCAGTTGAAGGACCACAACAGCAAAGCAGACAAGAATTAATGATAGCCATTATGGCCGCTAGCAACCACAAACTGTAAATTTCAAACCAGGTTTTTACAAGATGGGTAATTAAGGGCCATGCGTATCAGACACCATCTCCTGGTATGTAATATTTATCTATTTTATAGTGCAGCATCTCTGACAGCGCGCTTCAATGTTAGATCCCAGCGCTAACTAATCTGTCTTGACTATAGCTTCGGGCTATTTGGCGAAAACATTTATGTTCATTTAGTTTAAATGCCTTAAATAAGCGCGCATCACGCCGCTCTCAGACAGACCTGTTTAATGCATCTTGACGCCAGCGCCTCCCCTAACAAGCAAGCCGGCATTCGCCGCCTGATTCTCCCCCGCTTCCCCCGACCAATGCCGAGGTTTAAAGGCTCCGTTTTGGTGAGGGTGAGTCAGAAAAAAGGTATTTGGACGGAAGCTCCCCAGGAGAGAGCAGACAGAGGAGGAAAAGAGAGAGGCTGGTTTAGCGCTGGAAGCGGGAGATTATTAAGTCGTCTGTGTAAAAACGGGGTGACGCTAATTGCAGCGGAATCCCTCCTCGTCGCGTGTTCTTGTCTAACGTGCGCTGCGTCTGGTAAGCCACTCTGTAAAAAAACAGAGCGTTCCAAAGCACGGCGGGATTAGGCAGGCGGTGGCAGCCCCCAAAAGGCTATGCCGAGTGGAGATGAAAGCTCGATTTGAGGGGGAAACCTCATTGCCGTTGCCTTCTTCTCCTCCTCACCTGGAGGCAATCGCAAGAGGGGGAGAGAGAGAGAGAGAGAGAGAGAGAGAGAGAGAGAGAGAGAGAGAGAGAGAGAGAGGGAGAGAGCATGCTTCCTTTCTCCTCCATTCCCTCTCTCTCTGTCATACAGTACAGTAGCTCCCCCACAGCTGGTCTAGCTTAGAGAGAGATGTGTAACACCAAGTGACAGAAGTCAAGTGATTCCTAAACCTCTGTTTGCACAAAGGCCCAGCAACATAAACATTGTCTCTCACTCACACACACATACACACACACGCGCGTGCGTCCATTTCTGCCTATTCACCATGAGTGTCACCTCTAGCTGCCATATCAAATGCAACATGTATTCCACCCATCGTTAACCATATTATCTCTCTCTCTCTCGCTCTCTCTCTCTCTCTCTCTCTCTCTCTCTCTCTCTCTCTCTCTCTTTATAGCTACATCTCTCTGTCTGGCTCTCTGTTGTAATAACGTTTAACTTCAAAGTCAGCAAAGTTAGACTTCAACTGACTTTGTTAGAATTAGATACCGCTGCATTTCAACAGACTCACTCACACACACAAGCACTGAAAGGATACAGGCCAGCTCTAGGAAACATATTAGACAGTATCGCTCCTACACAGAAGTGTCTGCTTGTAAAGCCCATAGCATGACAGACATGGCTGTGACATCTGTCACGGGCACCAATGTGTATGATATGACACAGTGCACACAGTGGCATGTATGCATGCCGATGTGAGCTACACGAGCAGAGGTCTGTCCCATGTGTTGCCTTACTGTGAACACTATGATTTCCTCTCTCTATGCGCACACACCAGGGCTGATTTAACACACACAGAGACTCCGTTTATTTCATTAACCAGCCTTTCTTAGCCCTCTGAGAATTAAAAAGGGTGTTTTGCGTCAAAGATAGGAACGGTTAGGATAGGAATTCAGTGAACAGTGGTCTGCTGAACGCACAGCGTGTGTGTGTATGTGTGTTAAGTAACTTAGAAACCACAAAGGCATGCCGTATATATATATATATACCATACTGACATGAAATGACACAAAACACACATACAGTACACGCATACTGTGTATGTGTATATTTCAATTCTATATGCACACGCACACACACACACGCACACACGCACACACAGTGTGAGTCTAAGAACTGAGGAGTGCCAACCACACAACGATGGTTTTGCCTATCTCTTGGTGTTTCCAACCAAAACAACAGGGTTTCAACCAACAGTTTCAACTCTGGATGCAAACACAAGGGCACAGACACACAGGTTAAGGGATGAGAAGCCTTATTTGTGTTTTAGTTATCTACCTACTTAACCACCTCCCTACAGTATATTTCTCTATAGCAGCAGAGCTGCTATAAGCTGTAAACTGTCTCCCTGACAAGTGTCACATCCCTGCTTTGATCTTGTCTGAATGACAGGCTGATCACCTCGTCACCAGCAGGCTGCTCACACACACACACACGCGCACACACACACACGCACACACACACTAAACATATACAGCTTTTTTATACGTTTGTTAAGCACTGTGCAGTCTATTCGTAAGTACCGCAATGGCAACATTTGTTGAGTTTGTTTATTTTATGTGCCGTGCTGTTTCAGAGCATCGGCATTAACTTCACCTCTGCAAACTAAGTTCGCACAGTGACGGGTAACACGATCAAACAAGGGATGCTACAGAGGGAAAATATATGCGCATGTGATGAAGATGGAGGCTTGAAGGAACGTGGTAAACAGTGGGATACAATAAGTACTTACAGATTGTGCATTTCCAGTATTGGGCTTGTGGTCCTATGCAGAGCATTCCACACAATGGCACTTGTGCATTGGCATCAATACGCTCACACAGCACTAAAGGGTGAAGGGTTTACAGTGTAGCAGATACCCTGACAGGAGATAGCAGGTAATCCTTTGTGTATGTTAAACAGGCGCAGAGAGGGAGAAAGCTGAAGAGCTGCAGAGCAAAGGTAAATATTTCTTTAACTACAGTAACATACTGTACAGTACACACTCACACACACAATCACAAAATATTGCTAACACCACTTGCATACTGTATGTGACAAGTGGCTAAATGGCTAGCCTCCTGACTAGCTGAATGGCGGTAATTGTGTTTTTGGAGCTGAATGACTGACATGCTTTGAGTGGCAGGTGTGAGTGCAATGGAAAAATGAATTTAGCTCATTATGACTAGCAGGTAGCTGTGTTTATGACGCATTGCTCTGATTGGACCATTGAGTTCCTAGCCTTCCGTGATTCCTTCATTGTTGATATGAGGCGGCAAGGGATTGTGACAGCTTCATACTGTACACCTGTGTGTGCGTGTGTGTATGTGTGTGTACATTGTGAAGAAAAGTATTGTATGCTGCTTAGACAGAATTTAGAATTCAGCAGTTACATTAGCTTTTTAAAATCTCAGCTCATAGAGGGGGAGTGAAGCAACAGTATTCCCAGAAAAGAAAAATTGATTAAAAATAATTTATAAGGAGGGGGAGAGAGAGAGAGAGAGAGAGAGAGAGAGAGAGAGAGAGAGAGAGAGAGAGAGGAGGTGATGACTGGTTTTCATTATAAGCCTGGTTTATTCTACAGGCTGAGGAAATAGTGAGGCTGTCTCAATCCGCCAATCGATCCCTACATTCTGGGAAGATAGCCAGCACAATATGCACTCTATCTTTCTATCTATTTCATTATATTATTCCACTCTCACTTTTTTTGGTCATTGGGTTTCTCTTGTTTTAGCAGATAACTGATTTTTACTGCAAATTATTCTTGAAGTGAGAACCTCCTCTGTTGAACAAATTAACATAAAAGTTACTGCATTAACGTTGCCGTGAAGCACAATCCAGAGCTTGCTGCGTGGCATGTGATAAAACACGAAACACAAGTGGGACTTTTGTCGGCAGAGACGTGGTCGGGAGGGGACTTGTCATGTTGATGCAGTGCTAAGCCAAAGCCCAGAGGCAGCAGCTTTAAGGGCACGGCCATATAAACTGTAGAAGCACTGATGAAATATGATTAGAGTCAAATGCATTTTTATCACCTTACATTGTGTAACTTTTATACATGGCATGGCAGTGGCATTTAATTGAAAATGGGATCTCATTCATTGTCTTAGCTTCTGAAGATGTTAATTTGTGCTAGGCAATGAGCCTTACATACATGACCCATTAGATACATTATAAACCATTAGCTACAGGAGATGTCACTCTCAATGCCGTGCTCCGGTCCAGGGAGAGTCAAACTTATGGAATAATATGGAAAAACGTCGGTGAAGACATTGGAGCTTTTACTGGCGTTTGAGAGGTTTGATTTAAGTATGTTTTTGTTTAGAAACAACACTTGCTCTATATCATAACTGCGTCCAAAACGAGTGTTAAACATGGAAACTCGCAGGTAGTTCTGATTCAGAACATGTGAGCTCAGAAGGGGCTCTATGGAAAACATAGGATTCTGTAGGAAATCAAAAATGCTTGACAAATAAAAATAGAGTTGATGTGTCTTTTGAACGCGTAGGCGCGCATCTAAACACAAACATCGACTTGTCGCTCCCACACAGCGGAAGCGATTAAAGTCCAGGTGTGGCAGTAGGAAGGTGGGTGGGAAGGCATGAAGGCATCTTATGTTCAGAAATAGGATTTCACAAGGCCTTCGCTCCCCTGTGAAGACTTCATGGTGCTCAGATTACAACATTTGGCATGTGTGTGTGTGTGTGTGTGTGTTATGGTGAGGTAGTCTACCGAGAAGACCGCTAAAGAATTTATGAACCACAGTTCGGAGCAGAAGGACCATCCCTCAAAGTCATGGATTAATCATTCATACACACACAGACACACACTCACACACACACACACGCTCTCACACACGCGTGCGCGCTCGCTCACACTGCACATGCAGGCATGCACATACACACGCACAATTATATTGTGAGTTATATTAGTTTATTTCTAACTTGTGGAATCTCATGAGGATCCATAAAACTCATCACGAACCCCATTGTCTGTGTGCACGTGCGTGGGCGTGTGTGCGCGCACATCCCATGCGGTCAGCGTCATGGAGACACACTTGTCACTGACTGACTGAGTTTGCTGTGATACGGAGGTGTTGACTGGTGGCACTCCTGCGGGATGAGCCACGACAAACTCCTATGGCATACACACACACAGGCACACGCAGACAGGCACAAATAAACACACACACGCACACACGCACACGCACAAGCACACGCGCACACACACAGACAGGCACAAATACACACGCACACACACACACACACACACAAACAGGCACACACACAGACAGGTATAAATATACACACACACACTCACACGTACATACATGCGGGCACACACACAGTGGCATACACACACACACACACACACACACACACACACACACACACACACACGCAGGCACACGCACACAATCACACGTATACGCACACGTGCGCGCGTGTGCATGTGTGCTCGGCATGACGTGCCCTGACAGAGCGAGCGTCTCAGTGACAATGTGGAATCCCCAGCCCATCACTAATGCAGCCTCTCTGACTGGTAGAATCAAAGTCCTCACCCCACCTCGCTTCATTTCTCTCTCTCTCTCCCTCCTCCCCTGCACGCAATCCATCTTTCCTTCCATCCCTTCATTCCATCCCTCGCTACACCACGCAGCCAGGCAAGACCCCTGAACTACAGCTCTCGGAGCACAGCGGGCCGGGGCGGGGGGTGCAAAGATTTCGCGGGTTTGTAATGAGGCTGACACGAAACCACAGTGTTGTTTTGTTCTACGGGATCACCGCGCGCTCTGAAATAGTTACCAGTGTGAATAAATGGACTGCATTTATACAGCGGTTTATACACACTTTATTTATACAGCGCTTTTCCAACCTTCCGGCCACTCAAAGCACTGTACAGTATAGCCTCCCATTCGCCCACTCACACAAACACACAAACGGTTAGGTGTCTTACTCAGGGACACCACAACACTGTGAGGAGTTAGTGGGGTACGAACCAGCGACTTTTGGATCACCCTGCTCTACCTGTACTGTGTGTGTGTGTGTGTTTACAGGTGTGTTCAGCTGTACAGTATGTTTGGTTAGGGGTAGGCTGTGGGCGTACTTACTTTAAGTCCTTCAGCTAGCTTGTCGTAACAGATGCGTACACAGACCAATGCACAGACACACATATGGATGTGTCTGTCATATCTAAATGTGCGGTGTCTCACAGCGGCGTGCCAACATTCTCTGTTGCCGTGACAGACGAGTGCTGCTGGGTACGACGGAGTGTGTACATACAGACACACACGGGGAACAGGGCCTAAGGCCTACTGGGTTTGAATGTCAGTGCAATGGCTGTCTACGCTATTGTATTGTCACATAAAATCTGTATTCTCTCACTCCCCTGTGTGTATCTAGCCTCTGCTATGTCTCTATGTCCTCACTGAATGTGACTGTGAATGCTTGGTTATTAATGTGCTGTCTGTGAAGAATAATCTTCTTGTTTGTTTTGTTTTTGTTTCTATCTGCAGGCAAGCAATTCTTTTAAATAACAAAATGACGTGGCGATTTTGGGAACGAAAGCAATTGATGTTGGTCAGATCTGATTGGTACAATCAGATAAATAAATAAAAAAGTGGACAGAATTACCCTTTAATTGCGCTACAGCGTAGCTCGTCAATAAGGCTCTGTGCCAGCGCCGGCAATACAAATCCCTGCGCCATTGATTGTACTTAGTGAAGAAAGTAATTTTCTCTCGCTGCCTTGCTCCATCATTCTACACTTCCTTTTTAATGGGCTAGACGCGGTCAGCCACGTGCCTCGTCACAAGTGGCAATGATGCACGGTTAACGCCACTCTCCCTCCTTCTCCGAGCACTTCACGTTACCTGCAGCCTGAATGGATTTAGTAAGCACACACACACACACACACGCACGTGCACGCACACGCACAGACGCACACATGCATCGCAGACATCAACTCATCCATATAATGCTGACAGTAAGTATTGCCCCACAGAGAGATATTACTTAGCTGTATTGCATTGCTTGCACTTGCAGCAGAGAAAAACATATTACTCACAGATGCCATTAAGGTGTAAGACTATGCCTGACTGGGTCTTACAAGCTGTCTGGAAATAGTGTCTCGCTCAAATCTCAGCCTGACTGCTCCACCTCCGCACACACGCACGCGCGCACACACGCACACACACGTGCGCGCACACACACAGATTTTTGGTGCCATCATTTTCAGTTCAAACGTTAGGGCCATGTTCAGATCTCAGACATATTGTGTAACTGACCTGGTCCACCCTGGTTCTGAACATGGCTGTAGCGTGTTTGAACAAAGTCAAACACTGATCAGACAGCCCTGATTTAAACAAACCTTGTCTTGCCCAGACCCTCGCACAGGTTACAGTAGGTTCAACCAGAAGCCCCCTTTATGTTTTCAGTGTTACGTTATTTTTAGTGCGATGACATTGAAGTCAAGTGTGTTTTAAAATGGTGGTAGCTAGATGAGACATCAAAACAGTTGTAGCAACGCCGATTGTTTC
This sequence comes from Typhlichthys eigenmanni, assembly GCA_027564635.1. NCBI lineage: Eukaryota > Metazoa > Chordata > Actinopteri > Percopsiformes > Amblyopsidae > Typhlichthys > Typhlichthys eigenmanni. The sequence goes on from JAODUK010061107.1 coordinate 38,305, forward strand.
AGCACTGTCCAATAGTTTAAAAAATGAACCAGAAAGCTACGTGCGAACTCTTCCCAATGGACCATTTCCAGACCGCATTCACATAGTGAATTTTAAGACTGGTTACACCAGGCTAGAAGAAGTGTGCATTGTGAAGCAAATACACGCCTATCTATCCTGATAACTCTTAGCTTACTTACTGTTTAGCATACACGACAGGAGTATTTGCCACCTCCTGTCAGGGTGCTGGCACTGTAAATCCAGTCCTCTAAGTGTTTCTGAAACGATTTCCACAGTTCTGTCACAGGCAGACAAAATATTTAATCCGCAGGATATGCTTTCTTCTCTCTAAATGCCTGAGTTCTATTAGACTTAAGAGGGAAAAGGAGATGGCTTCAGATATCCAAGAAAGACAATAGAGGTGTGTTGTGATATGTGTGGGTGTGTGTGTGCTTGTGACAAGCACACACACACACGCAGTGAGAGATTGCACACATTCTGCAACATTCTGCATGCGTGACGCCACAATTTCCCCCCAATATGGCAAATCAGAAAAAAGGATTACACCATGGAGAGGAAATAAAAACCCCGTTCCTGCATGACCCCCTCCGAAACCCACCCCACCCCGCACTCTCCCAATCCCAATCCCCCTCCTCTTCCTTGAGCGGCAGGACAGCACGTTAAGACTCCCTTTATATCCCTTTAAGAAAGTATCTCTCTCTCTCTCTCTCTCTCTCTCTCTCTCTCTCTCTGTCTCTCTCTTTCTCTCTCTGCCCACCCCTTTGGCTGCCTCCCAAATCCCCCCCCACCCTCTTTCAATCCTGTTCCCCCTCACCCAGTGCTCCCTCTTCATCTCTCTGCTCTGGGTTCTGTTAACCTGCCATTAGCAAGTCTAATGTCAGGCTATGCTGGCCTACACACTCTCCAGGCACCGGGACAATGTTTTTCCCAAGCCCCATAAGCAGCCCCCTTTCCCTGCAACACACACACACACACACACGCTGCAGTAACACCCATGCAGCTCCTGGAGAGAGAGGAGCGATGGGAAGGGAAGGGGATTAGAGAGGGTTGGAGAAGAGGCCTGGGAGACTGGCTGGCCAAGGGGAAGGAAGAGTGGAGAGGGGGATTAAAGGAGATGGAGAGGTGGGTGATGGAGGGAGGGGGGAGCGATGTGAAATGAAACAAGAGGAGGTGGGGGTGGGCTGTATAGGGGACAATAGGGACACACTCTGAACATGTCTTGTGTAGTCGAGCATTCCGCTGCTCGGCTCGCCTCCATACGTTTATATGTGTTAAGTTAGGAACAACCCACTAACCTTGTGTAAATGCAAAATCACACCAAAAACCTTATTGAAATGGGATGGCTGGTATGTGCGGAAATTAGGACTTGAAATGTAGACTAGCATTTTGATACTATAATTGATATTTAATCACTTGTATTTAGACAAC